>JAHLJT010004567.1:67147912-67264301 GCA_031308135.1 Acheta domesticus
CTCTGCGGATTTTGAAGGTATTAGCCTTATTTATCACAACATTTGTGTTCTATTTAGAAAAATTCTTAGAAATTTGAAGTAGTTAGGTTTCGAAACGCCATACCTCTCGCATGCTAAGCGAGCGCTTTACTAATTGAGCTACGCCTCTCCTCTGCGGATTTTGAATATATTAGCCTTATTTATCACAACATTTGTGTTCTATTTAGAAAAATTCTTAGAAATTTCAAGTAGTTAGGTTTCGAACGCCATACCTCTCGCATGCTAAGCGAGCGCTTTACTAATTGAGCTACGCCTCTCCTCTGCGGATTTTGAATATATTAGCCTTATTTATCACAACATTTGTGTTCTATTTAGAAAAATTCTTAGAAATTTCAAGTAGTTAGGTTTCGAACGCCATACCTCTCGCATGCTAAGCGAGCGCTTTACTAATTGAGCTACGCCTCTCCTCTGCGGATTTTGAATATATTAGCCTTATTTATCACAACATTTGTGTTCTATTTAGAAAAATTCTTAGAAATTTCAAGTAGTTAGGTTTCGAACGCCATACCTCTCGCATGCTAAGCGAGCGCTTTACTAATTGAGCTACGCCTCTCCTCTGCGGATTTTGAATATATTAGCCTTATTTATCACAACATTTGTGTTCTATTTAGAAAAATTCTTAGAAATTTCAAGTAGTTAGGTTTCGAACGCCATACCTCTCGCATGCTAAGCGAGCGCTTTACTAATTGAGCTACGCCTCTCCTCTGCGGATTTTGAATATATTAGCCTTATTTATCACAACATTTGTGTTCTATTTAGAAAAATTCTTAGAAATTTCAAGTAGTTAGGTTTCGAACGCCATACCTCTCGCATGCTAAGCGAGCGCTTTACTAATTGAGCTACGCCTCTCCTCTGCGGATTTTGAATATATTAGCCTTATTTATCACAACATTTGTGTTCTATTTAGAAAAATTCTTAGAAATTTCAAGTAGTTAGGTTTCGAACGCCATACCTCTCGCATGCTAAGCGAGCGCTTTACTAATTGAGCTACGCCTCTCCTCTGCGGATTTTGAATATATTAGCCTTATTTATCACAACATTTGTGTTCTATTTAGAAAAATTCTTAGAAATTTCAAGTAGTTAGGTTTCGAACGCCATACCTCTCGCATGCTAAGCGAGCGCTTTACTAATTGAGCTACGCCTCTCCTCTGCGGATTTTGAATATATTAGCCTTATTTATCACAACATTTGTGTTCTATTTAGAAAAATTCTTAGAAATTTGAAGTAGTTAGGTTTCGAACGCCATACCTCTCGCATGCTAAGCGAGCGCTTTACTAATTGAGCTACGCCTCTCCTCTGCGGATTTTGAATATATTAGCCTTATTTATCACAACATTTGTGTTCTATTTAGAAAAATTCTTAGAAATTTCAAGTAGTTAGGTTTCGAACGCCATACCTCTCGCATGCTAAGCGAGCGCTTTACTAATTGAGCTACGCCTCTCCTCTGCGGATTTTGAATATATTAGCCTTATTTATCACAACATTTGTGTTCTATTTAGAAAAATTCTTAGAAATTTGAAGTAGTTAGGTTTCGAACGCCATACCTCTCGCATGCTAAGCGAGCGCTTTACTAATTGAGCTACGCCTCTCCTCTGCGGATTTTGAATATATTAGCCTTATTTATCACAACATTTGTGTTCTATTTAGAAAAATTCTTAGAAATTTCAAGTAGTTAGGTTTCGAACGCCATACCTCTCGCATGCTAAGCGAGCGCTTTACTAATTGAGCTACGCCTCTCCTCTGCGGATTTTGAATATATTAGCCTTATTTATCACAACATTTGTGTTCTATTTAGAAAAATTCTTAGAAATTTGCAAGTAGTTAGGTTTCGAACGCCATACCTCTCGCATGCTAAGCGAGCGCTTTACTAATTGAGCTACGCCTCTCCTCTGCGGATTTTGAATATATTAGCCTTATTTATCACAACATTTGTGTTCTATTTAGAAAAATTCTTAGAAATTTCAAGTAGTTAGGTTTCGAACGCCATACCTCTCGCATGCTAAGCGAGCGCTTTACTAATTGAGCTACGCCTCTCCTCTGCGGATTTTGAATATATTAGCCTTATTTATCACAACATTTGTGTTCTATTTAGAAAAATTCTTAGAAATTTCAAGTAGTTAGGTTTCGAACGCCATACCTCTCGCATGCTAAGCGAGCGCTTTACTAATTGAGCTACGCCTCTCCTCTGCGGATTTTGAATATATTAGCCTTATTTATCACAACATTTGTGTTCTATTTAGAAAAATTCTTAGAAATTTCAAGTAGTTAGGTTTCGAACGCCATACCTCTCGCATGCTAAGCGAGCGCTTTACTAATTGAGCTACGCCTCTCCTCTGCGGATTTTGAATATATTAGCCTTATTTATCACAACATTTGTGTTCTATTTAGAAAAATTCTTAGAAATTTCAAGTAGTTAGGTTTCGAACGCCATACCTCTCGCATGCTAAGCGAGCGCTTTACTAATTGAGCTACGCCTCTCCTCTGCGGATTTTGAATATATTAGCCTTATTTATCACAACATTTGTGTTCTATTTAGAAAAATTCTTAGAAATTTCAAGTAGTTAGGTTTCGAACGCCATACCTCTCGCATGCTAAGCGAGCGCTTTACTAATTGAGCTACGCCTCTCCTCTGCGGATTTTGAATATATTAGCCTTATTTATCACAACATTTGTGTTCTATTTAGAAAAATTCTTAGAAATTTCAAGTAGTTAGGTTTCGAACGCCATACCTCTCGCATGCTAAGCGAGCGCTTTACTAATTGAGCTACGCCTCTCCTCTGCGGATTTTGAATATATTAGCCTTATTTATCACAACATTTGTGTTCTATTTAGAAAAATTCTTAGAAATTTCAAGTAGTTAGGTTTCGAACGCCATACCTCTCGCATGCTAAGCGAGCGCTTTACTAATTGAGCTACGCCTCTCCTCTGCGGATTTTGAATATATTAGCCTTATTTATCACAACATTTGTGTTCTATTTAGAAAAATTCTTAGAAATTTCAAGTAGTTAGGTTTCGAACGCCATACCTCTCGCATGCTAAGCGAGCGCTTTACTAATTGAGCTACGCCTCTCCTCTGCGGATTTTGAATATATTAGCCTTATTTATCACAACATTTGTGTTCTATTTAGAAAAATTCTTAGAAATTTCAAGTAGTTAGGTTTCGAACGCCATACCTCTCGCATGCTAAGCGAGCGCTTTACTAATTGAGCTACGCCTCTCCTCTGCGGATTTTGAATATATTAGCCTTATTTATCACAACATTTGTGTTCTATTTAGAAAAATTCTTAGAAATTTCAAGTAGTTAGGTTTCGAACGCCATACCTCTCGCATGCTAAGCGAGCGCTTTACTAATTGAGCTACGCCTCTCCTCTGCGGATTTTGAATATATTAGCCTTATTTATCACAACATTTGTGTTCTATTTAGAAAAATTCTTAGAAATTTCAAGTAGTTAGGTTTCGAACGCCATACCTCTCGCATGCTAAGCGAGCGCTTTACTAATTGAGCTACGCCTCTCCTCTGCGGATTTTGAATATATTAGCCTTATTTATCACAACATTTGTGTTCTATTTAGAAAAATTCTTAGAAATTTCAAGTAGTTAGGTTTCGAACGCCATACCTCTCGCATGCTAAGCGAGCGCTTTACTAATTGAGCTACGCCTCTCCTCTGCGGATTTTGAATATATTAGCCTTATTTATCACAACATTTGTGTTCTATTTAGAAAAATTCTTAGAAATTTCAAGTAGTTAGGTTTCGAACGCCATACCTCTCGCATGCTAAGCGAGCGCTTTACTAATTGAGCTACGCCTCTCCTCTGCGGATTTTGAATATATTAGCCTTATTTATCACAACATTTGTGTTCTATTTAGAAAAATTCTTAGAAATTTCAAGTAGTTAGGTTTCGAACGCCATACCTCTCGCATGCTAAGCGAGCGCTTTACTAATTGAGCTACGCCTCTCCTCTGCGGATTTTGAATATATTAGCCTTATTTATCACAACATTTGTGTTCTATTTAGAAAAATTCTTAGAAATTTCAAGTAGTTAGGTTTCGAACGCCATACCTCTCGCATGCTAAGCGAGCGCTTTACTAATTGAGCTACGCCTCTCCTCTGCGGATTTTGAATATATTAGCCTTATTTATCACAACATTTGTGTTCTATTTAGAAAAATTCTTAGAAATTTCAAGTAGTTAGGTTTCGAACGCCATACCTCTCGCATGCTAAGCGAGCGCTTTACTAATTGAGCTACGCCTCTCCTCTGCGGATTTTGAATATATTAGCCTTATTTATCACAACATTTGTGTTCTATTTAGAAAAATTCTTAGAAATTTCAAGTAGTTAGGTTTCGAACGCCATACCTCTCGCATGCTAAGCGAGCGCTTTACTAATTGAGCTACGCCTCTCCTCTGCGGATTTTGAATATATTAGCCTTATTTATCACAACATTTGTGTTCTATTTAGAAAAATTCTTAGAAATTTCAAGTAGTTAGGTTTCGAACGCCATACCTCTCGCATGCTAAGCGAGCGCTTTACTAATTGAGCTACGCCTCTCCTCTGCGGATTTTGAATATATTAGCCTTATTTATCACAACATTTGTGTTCTATTTAGAAAAATTCTTAGAAATTTCAAGTAGTTAGGTTTCGAACGCCATACCTCTCGCATGCTAAGCGAGCGCTTTACTAATTGAGCTACGCCTCTCCTCTGCGGATTTTGAATATATTAGCCTTATTTATCACAACATTTGTGTTCTATTTAGAAAAATTCTTAGAAATTTCAAGTAGTTAGGTTTCGAACGCCATACCTCTCGCATGCTAAGCGAGCGCTTTACTAATTGAGCTACGCCTCTCCTCTGCGGATTTTGAATATATTAGCCTTATTTATCACAACATTTGTGTTCTATTTAGAAAAATTCTTAGAAATTTCAAGTAGTTAGGTTTCGAACGCCATACCTCTCGCATGCTAAGCGAGCGCTTTACTAATTGAGCTACGCCTCTCCTCTGCGGATTTTGAATATATTAGCCTTATTTATCACAACATTTGTGTTCTATTTAGAAAAATTCTTAGAAATTTCAAGTAGTTAGGTTTCGAACGCCATACCTCTCGCATGCTAAGCGAGCGCTTTACTAATTGAGCTACGCCTCTCCTCTGCGGATTTTGAATATATTAGCCTTATTTATCACAACATTTGTGTTCTATTTAGAAAAATTCTTAGAAATTTCAAGTAGTTAGGTTTCGAACGCCATACCTCTCGCATGCTAAGCGAGCGCTTTACTAATTGAGCTACGCCTCTCCTCTGCGGATTTTGAATATATTAGCCTTATTTATCACAACATTTGTGTTCTATTTAGAAAAATTCTTAGAAATTTCAAGTAGTTAGGTTTCGAACGCCATACCTCTCGCATGCTAAGCGAGCGCTTTACTAATTGAGCTACGCCTCTCCTCTGCGGATTTTGAATATATTAGCCTTATTTATCACAACATTTGTGTTCTATTTAGAAAAATTCTTAGAAATTTGAAGTAGTTAGGTTTCGAACGCCATACCTCTCGCATGCTAAGCGAGCGCTTTACTAATTGAGCTACGCCTCTCCTCTGCGGATTTTGAATATATTAGCCTTATTTATCACAACATTTGTGTTCTATTTAGAAAAATTCTTAGAAATTTGAAGTAGTTAGGTTTCGAACGCCATACCTCTCGCATGCTAAGCGAGCGCTTTACTAATTGAGCTACGCCTCTCCTCTGCGGATTTTGAATATATTAGCCTTATTTATCACAACATTTGTGTTCTATTTAGAAAAATTCTTAGAAATTTCAAGTAGTTAGGTTTCGAACGCCATACCTCTCGCATGCTAAGCGAGCGCTTTACTAATTGAGCTACGCCTCTCCTCTGCGGATTTTGAATATATTAGCCTTATTTATCACAACATTTGTGTTCTATTTAGAAAAATTCTTAGAAATTTCAAGTAGTTAGGTTTCGAACGCCATACCTCTCGCATGCTAAGCGAGCGCTTTACTAATTGAGCTACGCCTCTCCTCTGCGGATTTTGAATATATTAGCCTTATTTATCACAACATTTGTGTTCTATTTAGAAAAATTCTTAGAAATTTCAAGTAGTTAGGTTTCGAACGCCATACCTCTCGCATGCTAAGCGAGCGCTTTACTAATTGAGCTACGCCTCTCCTCTGCGGATTTTGAATATATTAGCCTTATTTATCACAACATTTGTGTTCTATTTAGAAAAATTCTTAGAAATTTGAAGTAGTTAGGTTTCGAACGCCATACCTCTCGCATGCTAAGCGAGCGCTTTACTAATTGAGCTACGCCTCTCCTCTGCGGATTTTGAATATATTAGCCTTATTTATCACAACATTTGTGTTCTATTTAGAAAAATTCTTAGAAATTTCAAGTAGTTAGGTTTCGAACGCCATACCTCTCGCATGCTAAGCGAGCGCTTTACTAATTGAGCTACGCCTCTCCTCTGCGGATTTTGAATATATTAGCCTTATTTATCACAACATTTGTGTTCTATTTAGAAAAATTCTTAGAAATTTCAAGTAGTTAGGTTTCGAACGCCATACCTCTCGCATGCTAAGCGAGCGCTTTACTAATTGAGCTACGCCTCTCCTCTGCGGATTTTGAATATATTAGCCTTATTTATCACAACATTTGTGTTCTATTTAGAAAAATTCTTAGAAATTTCAAGTAGTTAGGTTTCGAACGCCATACCTCTCGCATGCTAAGCGAGCGCTTTACTAATTGAGCTACGCCTCTCCTCTGCGGATTTTGAATATATTAGCCTTATTTATCACAACATTTGTGTTCTATTTAGAAAAATTCTTAGAAATTTCAAGTAGTTAGGTTTCGAACGCCATACCTCTCGCATGCTAAGCGAGCGCTTTACTAATTGAGCTACGCCTCTCCTCTGCGGATTTTGAATATATTAGCCTTATTTATCACAACATTTGTGTTCTATTTAGAAAAATTCTTAGAAATTTCAAGTAGTTAGGTTTCGAACGCCATACCTCTCGCATGCTAAGCGAGCGCTTTACTAATTGAGCTACGCCTCTCCTCTGCGGATTTTGAATATATTAGCCTTATTTATCACAACATTTGTGTTCTATTTAGAAAAATTCTTAGAAATTTCAAGTAGTTAGGTTTCGAACGCCATACCTCTCGCATGCTAAGCGAGCGCTTTACTAATTGAGCTACGCCTCTCCTCTGCGGATTTTGAATATATTAGCCTTATTTATCACAACATTTGTGTTCTATTTAGAAAAATTCTTAGAAATTTCAAGTAGTTAGGTTTCGAACGCCATACCTCTCGCATGCTAAGCGAGCGCTTTACTAATTGAGCTACGCCTCTCCTCTGCGGATTTTGAATATATTAGCCTTATTTATCACAACATTTGTGTTCTATTTAGAAAAATTCTTAGAAATTTCAAGTAGTTAGGTTTCGAACGCCATACCTCTCGCATGCTAAGCGAGCGCTTTACTAATTGAGCTACGCCTCTCCTCTGCGGATTTTGAATATATTAGCCTTATTTATCACAACATTTGTGTTCTATTTAGAAAAATTCTTAGAAATTTCAAGTAGTTAGGTTTCGAACGCCATACCTCTCGCATGCTAAGCGAGCGCTTTACTAATTGAGCTACGCCTCTCCTCTGCGGATTTTGAATATATTAGCCTTATTTATCACAACATTTGTGTTCTATTTAGAAAAATTCTTAGAAATTTCAAGTAGTTAGGTTTCGAACGCCATACCTCTCGCATGCTAAGCGAGCGCTTTACTAATTGAGCTACGCCTCTCCTCTGCGGATTTTGAATATATTAGCCTTATTTATCACAACATTTGTGTTCTATTTAGAAAAATTCTTAGAAATTTAAGTAGTTAGGTTTCGAACGCCATACCTCTCGCATGCTAAGCGAGCGCTTTACTAATTGAGCTACGCCTCTCCTCTGCGGATTTTGAATATATTAGCCTTATTTATCACAACATTTGTGTTCTATTTAGAAAAATTCTTAGAAATTTCAAGTAGTTAGGTTTCGAACGCCATACCTCTCGCATGCTAAGCGAGCGCTTTACTAATTGAGCTACGCCTCTCCTCTGCGGATTTTGAATATATTAGCCTTATTTATCACAACATTTGTGTTCTATTTAGAAAAATTCTTAGAAATTTCAAGTAGTTAGGTTTCGAACGCCATACCTCTCGCATGCTAAGCGAGCGCTTTACTAATTGAGCTACGCCTCTCCTCTGCGGATTTTGAATATATTAGCCTTATTTATCACAACATTTGTGTTCTATTTAGAAAAATTCTTAGAAATTTCAAGTAGTTAGGTTTCGAACGCCATACCTCTCGCATGCTAAGCGAGCGCTTTACTAATTGAGCTACGCCTCTCCTCTGCGGATTTTGAATATATTAGCCTTATTTATCACAACATTTGTGTTCTATTTAGAAAAATTCTTAGAAATTTGAAGTAGTTAGGTTTCGAACGCCATACCTCTCGCATGCTAAGCGAGCGCTTTACTAATTGAGCTACGCCTCTCCTCTGCGGATTTTGAATATATTAGCCTTATTTATCACAACATTTGTGTTCTATTTAGAAAAATTCTTAGAAATTTGAAGTAGTTAGGTTTCGAACGCCATACCTCTCGCATGCTAAGCGAGCGCTTTACTAATTGAGCTACGCCTCTCCTCTGCGGATTTTGAATATATTAGCCTTATTTATCACAACATTTGTGTTCTATTTAGAAAAATTCTTAGAAATTTCAAGTAGTTAGGTTTCGAACGCCATACCTCTCGCATGCTAAGCGAGCGCTTTACTAATTGAGCTACGCCTCTCCTCTGCGGATTTTGAATATATTAGCCTTATTTATCACAACATTTGTGTTCTATTTAGAAAAATTCTTAGAAATTTGAAGTAGTTAGGTTTCGAACGCCATACCTCTCGCATGCTAAGCGAGCGCTTTACTAATTGAGCTACGCCTCTCCTCTGCGGATTTTGAATATATTAGCCTTATTTATCACAACATTTGTGTTCTATTTAGAAAAATTCTTAGAAATTTCAAGTAGTTAGGTTTCGAACGCCATACCTCTCGCATGCTAAGCGAGCGCTTTACTAATTGAGCTACGCCTCTCCTCTGCGGATTTTGAATATATTAGCCTTATTTATCACAACATTTGTGTTCTATTTAGAAAAATTCTTAGAAATTTGAAGTAGTTAGGTTTCGAACGCCATACCTCTCGCATGCTAAGCGAGCGCTTTACTAATTGAGCTACGCCTCTCCTCTGCGGATTTTGAATATATTAGCCTTATTTATCACAACATTTGTGTTCTATTTAGAAAAATTCTTAGAAATTTCAAGTAGTTAGGTTTCGAACGCCATACCTCTCGCATGCTAAGCGAGCGCTTTACTAATTGAGCTACGCCTCTCCTCTGCGGATTTTGAATATATTAGCCTTATTTATCACAACATTTGTGTTCTATTTAGAAAAATTCTTAGAAATTTGAAGTAGTTAGGTTTCGAACGCCATACCTCTCGCATGCTAAGCGAGCGCTTTACTAATTGAGCTACGCCTCTCCTCTGCGGATTTTGAATATATTAGCCTTATTTATCACAACATTTGTGTTCTATTTAGAAAAATTCTTAGAAATTTGAAGTAGTTAGGTTTCGAACGCCATACCTCTCGCATGCTAAGCGAGCGCTTTACTAATTGAGCTACGCCTCTCCTCTGCGGATTTTGAATATATTAGCCTTATTTATCACAACATTTGTGTTCTATTTAGAAAAATTCTTAGAAATTTGAAGTAGTTAGGTTTCGAACGCCATACCTCTCGCATGCTAAGCGAGCGCTTTACTAATTGAGCTACGCCTCTCCTCTGCGGATTTTGAATATATTAGCCTTATTTATCACAACATTTGTGTTCTATTTAGAAAAATTCTTAGAAATTTCAAGTAGTTAGGTTTCGAACGCCATACCTCTCGCATGCTAAGCGAGCGCTTTACTAATTGAGCTACGCCTCTCCTCTGCGGATTTTGAATATATTAGCCTTATTTATCACAACATTTGTGTTCTATTTAGAAAAATTCTTAGAAATTTGAAGTAGTTAGGTTTCGAACGCCATACCTCTCGCATGCTAAGCGAGCGCTTTACTAATTGAGCTACGCCTCTCCTCTGCGGATTTTGAATATATTAGCCTTATTTATCACAACATTTGTGTTCTATTTAGAAAAATTCTTAGAAATTTGAAGTAGTTAGGTTTCGAACGCCATACCTCTCGCATGCTAAGCGAGCGCTTTACTAATTGAGCTACGCCTCTCCTCTGCGGATTTTGAATATATTAGCCTTATTTATCACAACATTTGTGTTCTATTTAGAAAAATTCTTAGAAATTTGAAGTAGTTAGGTTTCGAACGCCATACCTCTCGCATGCTAAGCGAGCGCTTTACTAATTGAGCTACGCCTCTCCTCTGCGGATTTTGAATATATTAGCCTTATTTATCACAACATTTGTGTTCTATTTAGAAAAATTCTTAGAAATTTCAAGTAGTTAGGTTTCGAACGCCATACCTCTCGCATGCTAAGCGAGCGCTTTACTAATTGAGCTACGCCTCTCCTCTGCGGATTTTGAATATATTAGCCTTATTTATCACAACATTTGTGTTCTATTTAGAAAAATTCTTAGAAATTTCAAGTAGTTAGGTTTCGAACGCCATACCTCTCGCATGCTAAGCGAGCGCTTTACTAATTGAGCTACGCCTCTCCTCTGCGGATTTTGAATATATTAGCCTTATTTATCACAACATTTGTGTTCTATTTAGAAAAATTCTTAGAAATTTGAAGTAGTTAGGTTTCGAACGCCATACCTCTCGCATGCTAAGCGAGCGCTTTACTAATTGAGCTACGCCTCTCCTCTGCGGATTTTGAATATATTAGCCTTATTTATCACAACATTTGTGTTCTATTTAGAAAAATTCTTAGAAATTTCAAGTAGTTAGGTTTCGAACGCCATACCTCTCGCATGCTAAGCGAGCGCTTTACTAATTGAGCTACGCCTCTCCTCTGCGGATTTTGAATATATTAGCCTTATTTATCACAACATTTGTGTTCTATTTAGAAAAATTCTTAGAAATTTCAAGTAGTTAGGTTTCGAACGCCATACCTCTCGCATGCTAAGCGAGCGCTTTACTAATTGAGCTACGCCTCTCCTCTGCGGATTTTGAATATATTAGCCTTATTTATCACAACATTTGTGTTCTATTTAGAAAAATTCTTAGAAATTTCAAGTAGTTAGGTTTCGAACGCCATACCTCTCGCATGCTAAGCGAGCGCTTTACTAATTGAGCTACGCCTCTCCTCTGCGGATTTTGAATATATTAGCCTTATTTATCACAACATTTGTGTTCTATTTAGAAAAATTCTTAGAAATTTCAAGTAGTTAGGTTTCGAACGCCATACCTCTCGCATGCTAAGCGAGCGCTTTACTAATTGAGCTACGCCTCTCCTCTGCGGATTTTGAATATATTAGCCTTATTTATCACAACATTTGTGTTCTATTTAGAAAAATTCTTAGAAATTTCAAGTAGTTAGGTTTCGAACGCCATACCTCTCGCATGCTAAGCGAGCGCTTTACTAATTGAGCTACGCCTCTCCTCTGCGGATTTTGAATATATTAGCCTTATTTATCACAACATTTGTGTTCTATTTAGAAAAATTCTTAGAAATTTCAAGTAGTTAGGTTTCGAACGCCATACCTCTCGCATGCTAAGCGAGCGCTTTACTAATTGAGCTACGCCTCTCCTCTGCGGATTTTGAATATATTAGCCTTATTTATCACAACATTTGTGTTCTATTTAGAAAAATTCTTAGAAATTTCAAGTAGTTAGGTTTCGAACGCCATACCTCTCGCATGCTAAGCGAGCGCTTTACTAATTGAGCTACGCCTCTCCTCTGCGGATTTTGAATATATTAGCCTTATTTATCACAACATTTGTGTTCTATTTAGAAAAATTCTTAGAAATTTGAAGTAGTTAGGTTTCGAACGCCATACCTCTCGCATGCTAAGCGAGCGCTTTACTAATTGAGCTACGCCTCTCCTCTGCGGATTTTGAATATATTAGCCTTATTTATCACAACATTTGTGTTCTATTTAGAAAAATTCTTAGAAATTTCAAGTAGTTAGGTTTCGAACGCCATACCTCTCGCATGCTAAGCGAGCGCTTTACTAATTGAGCTACGCCTCTCCTCTGCGGATTTTGAATATATTAGCCTTATTTATCACAACATTTGTGTTCTATTTAGAAAAATTCTTAGAAATTTCAAGTAGTTAGGTTTCGAACGCCATACCTCTCGCATGCTAAGCGAGCGCTTTACTAATTGAGCTACGCCTCTCCTCTGCGGATTTTGAATATATTAGCCTTATTTATCACAACATTTGTGTTCTATTTAGAAAAATTCTTAGAAATTTCAAGTAGTTAGGTTTCGAACGCCATACCTCTCGCATGCTAAGCGAGCGCTTTACTAATTGAGCTACGCCTCTCCTCTGCGGATTTTGAATATATTAGCCTTATTTATCACAACATTTGTGTTCTATTTAGAAAAATTCTTAGAAATTTGAAGTAGTTAGGTTTCGAACGCCATACCTCTCGCATGCTAAGCGAGCGCTTTACTAATTGAGCTACGCCTCTCCTCTGCGGATTTTGAATATATTAGCCTTATTTATCACAACATTTGTGTTCTATTTAGAAAAATTCTTAGAAATTTCAAGTAGTTAGGTTTCGAACGCCATACCTCTCGCATGCTAAGCGAGCGCTTTACTAATTGAGCTACGCCTCTCCTCTGCGGATTTTGAATATATTAGCCTGATTTATCCCAACATTTGATTTTATATTTAGAAAAATTCTTAGAAATTTGAAGTAGTTAGGTTTCAAACGCCATACCTCTCGCATGCCAAGCGAGCGCCTTTACTAATTAAGGTAAGCTGGTTCTCTGCGGATATTGAAGGTATTAGCCTTATTTATCACAACATTTGTGTTCTTTTTAGAAACATTCTTAGAAATTTGAAGTACTTACGTTTCGAACGCCATACCACTCGCATGCTAAGCGAGCGGTTTACTAATTAAGCTACGCCTCTCCTCTGCATATTTTGAATATATTAGACTTATTTATTACAACATTTGTGTTCTATTTAGAAATTTCTTAGAAATTTGAAGTAGTTAATTTTCGAACGCCATACCACTCTCATGCTAAGCGAGCGCATTACTAATTGAGCTACGCCTCTCCTCTGGGGATTTCGAAGGTATTAGCATATTTATCACAACATTTGTGTTCAATTTAGAAAAATTCTTAGAATTTTTAAGTAGTTAGGTGTCGAACGCCATACCGCTCTCATGCTAAGCGAGCGCTTTCCTAATTGAGCTACGCCTCTTCTCCGCGGAATTTCAATATATTAGCCTTATTTATCACAACATTTGTGTTCTATTTAGAAAAATTCTGAGAAATTTGAAGTAGTTAGTTTTCAAAAGCCATACCACTCCCATGCTTAGCGAGCGCTTTACTAATTGAGCTACGCCTCTCCTCTGCGGATTTCGAAGATATTAGCCTTATATATCACAACATTTGTGTTCTATTTAGAAAAATTCTTAGAAATTTGAAGTACTTAGGTTTCGAATGCCACACCACTCGCAAACTAAGCGAGCGCTTTACTAAATGAGCTACGCCTCTCCTCTGAGGATGTTGAAGGTAATAGCCTTATTTATCACAACATTTGTGTTCTATTCAGAAAAATTCTTAGAAATTTGAAGTAGTTAGGTATCGAACGCCATACTTCTCGAATGTTAAGCGAGCGCTTTACTAATTGAGATACGCATTTTCTCTGCGGATTTTAAAGGTATTAGCCTTATTTATTACAACATTTGTTTTTCTATTTAAAAAAATTCTTAGAAATTTGAAGTATTTAGGTATCGAACTCCATAACTCTCGCATGCTAAGCGAGCGCTTTACTAATTGAGCTACGTCTCTCCTCTGCGGATTTCGAAGGTATTAGTTTTATTTATTACTACATTTGTGTTCTATTTAGAAAAATTCTTAGATATTTGAAGTAGTTGGGTTTCGAACGCCATACCACTCGCTTGCTAAGCGAGCGCTTTACAAATTGAGCTACGCCTCTCCTCTGCGGATTTCTAATATATTAGCCTTATTTATCACATTTGTGTTCTATTTAGAAAAATTCTTAGAATTTTGAAGTAGTTAGGTATCGAACGCCATACCTATCGCATGCTAAGCGAACGCTTTACTAATTGAGCTACGCCTCTCCTCTGCAGTTTTTGAAAATATTAGCCGTATTTATCACAACATTTGTGTTCTATTTAGAAAAATTCTTAGAAATTTGAAGTAGTAAGGTTTTGAATGCCACACCACTCGAACACTAAGCGAGCGCCTTACTAAGTGAGCTACGCCTCTCCTCTGCGGATATTGAAGGTGTTAGCCTTATTTATCCCAACATTTGTGTTCTATTTAGAAAAATTCTTAGAAATTTAAAGTAGTTAGGTATCGAACGCCATACTTCCCGAATGTTAAGCGAGCGCTTTACTAATTGAGCTACGCCTCTCCTGTGCGGATTTTGAATATATTAGCCTTTTTTATCACAACATTTGTGTTCTATTTAGTATAATTCTTAGAATTTTGAAGTAGTTAGGTATCGAACGACATACCTCTCGCATGCAAAGCGAGCGCTTTACTTATTGAGCTACGCCTCTTCTTTGCGGATTTTGAATACATTAGCCTTATTTATCACAACATTTGTGTTCTATTAAAAAATTCTTAGAAATTTGAAGTAGTTAGGTTTCGACCGCCAAAACACTTGCATGCTAAGCGAGCGCTTTACTAATTGAGCTACGCCATTCCTCTGGGGGTTTTGAAAGTATTAGCCTTATTTGTCACAACATTTGTGTTCAATTTAGAAAAATTATTAGAAATTTGATGTAGTTAGGTATCGAACGCCATACCTCTCGCATTCTAAGCGAGCGCTTTACTAATTGAGCTACGCTTATCCTCTGCGGATTTTGAATATATTAGCCTTATTTATCGCAAAATTTGTGTTCTATTTAGACAAATTCTTAGAAATTTGACGTATTTAAGTATCGAACGCCTTACCTCTCGCATGCTAAGCGAGCGCTTTACTAATTGAGCTACGCCTCTCCCCTGCGGATTTTGAATATATGAGCGTTATTTATCACAACATTTGTGTTCTATTTAGAAAAATTCTTAGAATTTTGAAGTAGTTAGGTATCGAACGAAATACCTCTTGCATGCAAAGCGAGCGCTTTACTAATTGAGCTACGCCTCTCCTCTGCGCATTTTGAATATATTAGCCTTATTTATTACAATATTTGAGTCCTATTTAGAAAAATTCTTAGAAATTTCAAGTAGTTAGGTTTCGAACGCCATACGACTCGCAAGCTGAGCGAGCGATTTACTAAGTGAGCTACGCCTCTCCACTGCGGATTTTGAAGGTATTAGCCTTATTTATCACAACATTTGTGTTCTATTTAGAAAAATTCCAAGAATTTAGAAGTAGTTAGGTATCGAAAGCCATACCTCTCGCATACTAAGCGAGCGCTTTACTAATTGAGCTACGCCTCTCCTCTGCGGATTTTGAATATATTAGACTTATTTATCACAACATATGTGTACTATTTGGAAAAATTCTTGGAATTTTGATGTAGTTAGGTATCGAACGCCATACCTCTCGGGTTCTAAGCGAGCGCTTTACTAATTGAGCTACGCCTCGCCTCTGCGGAAATTGAATATATTAGCCTTATTTATCACATTATTTGTGTTCTATTTAGAAAAATTCTTAGATATTTGAAGTAGTTAGGTTTCGAACGCCATACCACTCGCATGCTAAGCGAGCGCTTTACTAATTGAGCTACGCCTCTCGTCTGCGGATTTCGAAGGTATTAGCCTTATTTATTACAACATTTGTGTTCTAATTAGAAAAATTCTTAGAAATTTTAAGTAGTTAGGTTTTGAACGCAATACCAATCGCATACCTAGCGAGCGCATTACTAATTGAGCTACGCCTCTCCTCTGCAGATTATGAATATATTAGCCTTATTTATCACAACATTTGTTTTCTATTTAGAAAAATTCTTAGAAATTTGAAGTAGTTAGGTATCGAACGTCATAACTCTCGCATGCTAAGCGAGCGCTTTACTAATTGAGCTACGCCCCTCCCTTGCGGATTTTGAATATATTATTATTATTTATCACAACATTAGTTATCTATTTAGAAAAATTCTTAGAATTTTGAAGTAGTTAGGTATCGAACGAAATACCCTCTTGCATGAAAGCGAGCGCTTTACTAATTAAGCTACGCCTCTCCTCTGCGGATTTTGAATATATTAGCCTTATTTATCACAACATTTGTGTTCTATTTAGAAAAATTCTTAGAAATTTGAAGTAGTTAGGTTTCGAACGCCATACCACTCGCAAGCTGAGCGAGCGATATACTAAGTGAGCTACGCCTCTCCTCTGCGGATTTTGAATATATTAGCCTTATTTATCACAACATTTGTGTGCTATTTAGATAAATTCTTGGAAATTTGAAGTAGTTAGGTCTTGAACGCCATACCTCTCGCATGCTAAGCGAGCGCTTCACTAATTGAGCTACGCCTCTCCTCTGCGGATTTTGAATATATTAGCCTTATTTATCACAACATTTGTGTACTATTTAGAAAAATTCTTGGAATTTTGAAGTAGTTAGGTTTCGAACGCCATACCACTCGCATGCTAAGCGAGCGCTTTACTAATTGAGCTACGCCACTCCTCTGGGGTTTTGGAAGTATTAGCTTTATTTGTCACAACATTTGTGTTCAATTTAGAAAAATATTTAGAATTTGAAGTAGTTAGGTATCGAACGCCATACCTCTCGCATTCTAAGCGAGCGCTTTACTAATTGAGCTACGCTTCTTCTAACCGGATTTCGAAGGTATTAGCCTTATTTATCACAAAATTTGTGTTCTATTTATAAAAATTCTTAGAATTTTGACGTAGTTAGGTATCGAACGCCATGCCTCTCGCATGCTAAGCGAGCGCTTTACTAATTGAGCTACGCCTCTCCTCTGCGGAATTTGAGAATATTAGCCTTATTTATCACAACATTTGTGATCTATTTAGAAAAATACTTAGAAATTTGAAGTAGTTAGGTATAAAACGCCATACCTCTCGCATGCTAAGCGAGCGCTTTACTAATTGAGCTACGCCTCTCCTCTGCGGATTTGGAATAAATTAGCCTTATTTATTACAACATTTGTGTTCTATTTAGAAAAATTCTTCGAATTTTGAAGTAGTTATTTTTCGAACGCCATACCTCTCGCATGCTAAGCGAGCGCTTTACTAATTGAGCTACGCCTCTCCTCTGCGGATTTTGAATATATTAGCCTTATTTATCACAACATTTGTGTTCTATTTAGAAAAATTCTTAGAATTTTGAAGTAGTTAGGTATCGAACGCCATACCTCTCGCATGCTAAGCGAGCGCTTTACTAATTAAGCTACGCCTCCCCTCTGCGCATTTTGAATATATTAGTCTTATTTGTCAGAACATTTGTGTTCTTTTTAGAAAAATTCTTAGAAATTTGAAGTAGTTAGTTATCGATCGCCATACCTCTCGCATGCTAAGCGAACGCTTTACTAATTGAGTTACGCCTCTCCTCTGCGGATTTTGATTATATTAGCCTTATTTATCACATCATTTGTGTTCTATTTAGAAAAATTCTTAGAAATTTGAAGTAGTTAGTTATCGAACGCCATACCTCTCGCATGCTAAGCGAGCGCTTTACTACTTGATGAATTTTTACTAATTGAATTTTATGGTTTGATCACCATAAAAGTCTTATAATAAATGAGTAGAAGAAAGAAAGTTGATTGGAATATTAATGTACGCTTACCTGAAAAACATAAAACAAACGTAACGGTGAACTATTACCTGAATCAATTCGTTGTTTAATTGTTGGTCCTTCTAAATGCTGTAAATCCACTTTAATGATTGACAATGTTATTCTTTCTCCTAGGTGGTTAGATTGGAAGGGCAAACACTTATATATATTCTCGACAAGCTTAAATCAACCAAAGTACTCTCAATTACAAGACTATTACAATTCGATTGAAAAAGGTATAGGTCATCCAATTGCAACATTTTCGAGAGAAGATATGCCCCTTGACGATTGTAAAAATAATTCTGTTGTAGTGTTTGATGATTATATGCTAGTGAATCAAAATAATGTGCGTGATTTCTTTACACGTGGTAGACATAAGAATATTGATTGTTTTTATTTAGCTCAAACATACACCAAAGTACCAAAACAATGTGTAAGAGACAATGTGAACTTTCTATGTTTATTTAGACAAGACAACACTAATTTAAAACACATTTATGGTGATTTTGTTTGTGGTGATGTAACCTTTGATGAATTGAGAAGTATGTGTAGTGAGTGTTGGGATGAAGACTATGGTTTTATGACGATTGATATGACGAGAAAACTAAAAGATGGTAAATATCGTAATAAAATTAAAGACTTTCTTTTCAAATAATTATGTTTACGTTGATGTTATGTTACGTTTACGTTGATTTCATTATTTTCTATACAATAAATGGCTGGTAAAATGAAGAATCCTTATGATGTGAAAAAAGCTGAAGAAGCAATCAAGATGAGAGAATACTTAAGAGATAGATTTAGAGGTTGGGCAAACAAAAGAGTTGATGAGTATGATAAATACAAAAAACAGGAACAACCGATGATTGATGCAATTGGTAACCTTGGTGAAAGACTCGAAGGCAAACTAGATAAGGCTATTGAAAATCAAAGTAAAGAACTTATTCCATTTTGAAAGTATCCATTAATTAACACAAGTGAAGATTTGGAAGTCAACAGAACATTAAACGATTCGGAAGTAGATAACGTGCTTCGTGATTTTGCAGAAGAAACTCAAAAAAGAGAAATGAAATACATAGCAAACCAAATGGCTCGTGATTATCAACAAGATGAAGAATCACAAGAACTTGGCGCAACTCCAAAACGAAAACCAACTTTTATAGGATTACGATTATTAAAATATCTAAACAACTGCAACGACAAAACTTTCGGCTTAAAATCAGAAGGTGCAGAAAAATATATTGTTGACGAACCTGTAGAATTTAGTACATTAACAATTGGTGGAAGACAATATGATCAGTTAAGTGTGCTAGGAAAAACATATGAAGCCACTGATGGGTTAATGAATCTTCTTACTCAAAAGGATATTACTATGGGGGATCTTGACTCAAAATTTGAAGAAGATGATTTGCAGAATTATGCTGAAATTTTACTTGGAACAAATGCAATATATACTAAAAAAGGTAAACCGAAATCAAGTAGAGGAGCAAAATATAATTCAATAATTAGACACATTACACGAAAAACACGTACAAACGAAAGCAGTGCAACATTCGAAGGAGAATCAAGTTTCGAAACTAGTACACCAAGGAGAAGAACATAAAAAAGTGGAGAAGGCTTTGTGAAAGAATATAATGAGTTACCTGTTGAATATGTTTGGATGAATGATGTTAGAGACTTAATTGATCGTTTGGCTGTTATCGACGGGGAAGAGAAAGCAGGTAATAATAATTATCGAAATGAAAAAGTCTCTATAATGAAAATGCTATCTTCCAAGTTCAATGATTTTGTAGTTAATAATCCTAAAGGCACATCATACGTAATAAAATTCTTAAACATGTTACCACCATCGTTCTGGGAAAATAAGAAATATGGTAAAGGAATAATTAATTGGGCTTTAAATAATCTTAAAATGCCTGAGCTTCATATTCCTGGTTATAAGTATTGCGGTCCGTTTACTAAGTTAAAAGAACGCTTAGAAAGAGGTGATGAAGGTATTAATAATTTAGATGAGGCTTGTAAAGAACACGATATAGCTTATCACGAAAACAAAGAATTAAGCAAAAGACTCGAAGCAGATAAAGTTCTACAAGACAAAGCATTAGTTAATGTATTTAGTAAAGATTCAGATTGGAAAGAAAAATTAGCATCGGCAGGTGTTGCTGGTATTATGTATACGAAAAGGAAAATGGGTTGGGGTTTATAAATAGTTAGTTGTTAAACTTAGATTATGCTTTTATGAATAATGGTTCATAAAAGTTTTTTTTCTTTAAATAAATGGCTGTTAATGGAGCTTCGTTTAAGTTGAGTGAGAATGAGTTGAGAGTAATGAATATTGACAACATTTTAATCAAGAAACAAATAAGCGAAAAAGAGAAATGTTTAGCAAAGGGTCAAGGTATGACTTTAACTTTAAGTGTAGCACAGATGAAAAAATTAGTAAAAGAAAAGAAACATGTTGGTGGTTTTATTTTTACAATACCTGCAATTTTAGCTGCTATCGGTGCAATAGGAAGTGTTGCTGGTGGTGCTGCTGCTATTGCTAAAACCGTTTCAGACGTTCACAAAAATAAGAGCGAACTTGAAGAAATGAAACGACACAACTTAGCTATGGAAAAGAAAGGTACTGGAATTAAGAAGTCAAAAAACTCAAAGGCAAAAAACTGAGTCCGTTGTCTAATTTTGATATTGATCAAATTGCTAGGAAAATGAATATAAAGAATTTTAGAGGTGTTTTTATGGCTGATGAACTTCCTAATAATCCGTTAACAAATGAGTGTGCTGTAGTTAATTTGGATGAATCACGAAACGAAGGAACACATTGGGTTTGTTATTGGAAAGAAGGAAATGTTTCATATATATTTGATTCTTATGGTGGGAGACCTTCGAAAGAAGTAGTTACATATTTGAAGAACACAAGAATATTTTACAATGACAAAAGGATTCATGATTTTAATACTGTTATTTGCGGACATTTGTATGGTATGGTAATTTTTTGGTTTGCCCTTTTTCGAAGTTATGTATAATGGTTGGGTGACAAGTATATCAACAAACATACTAAGAGATGATTTAGAGATTTATGTAACAAGACCACCTGAGTCATTGAAAAGAAGTCTTAATCATTTTAATCCTTTTAAAGTTTATTTCCAGAAAGGTGATCGGTTGTATGTTACTGTTAAAGAGGGTAAAGGATATAAGGCTGGTTACAAGTTAATTGTTCATGCGACTGTAATTGTTAAAACTGAAGAGTGAAGAATGAAATGTCTTTTTATGGATAAATATTCATAAAAATTAAAAATATATTTATAATAAATGGAGAAGGTAGAAAGTTATGAATTCCAGTCATTTCCACCAAATGACCGAACAAAAGGAAATATCAATTTGTACAATCAAAACATTGACTTTGACATAAATATTGGTGATGGGTTTTGTTATCTTCACCACGCTCATTGCTATATGCAATTCGAAGTTGTTCATAAAGATGATGGGTCAAATTTTACTACTTACCCTTCAAATATTAAACTAGTGGAAAATTTCTTTCCTCATATGTTTTCAGATATAACGATTAGGAAACACGGTACAATTATTGAAAGAATTGATCATCCAGGAATTGTTTCAACTACTATGGTTAGATTCTATTATTCGTCAGATGACACAAAAGAGTTAAGCATGTGTTTCTTTACTGGTGAGAAAATTCAAAGAAAGGAAAATGAAATTCTCTTTCCGCTTAAATTGCTATTTGGGTTCTTTCAAGATTACCAGGAAATAATGTGGAAAGGAGGTTTACAGATTTCTTTTAGACGCGGTGCGAATGATGATAATTGTTTATTCAGATGGGGTGACGCATCAACGACACCAAAAGAAGGAAAAATTGTAATTAAAAACATTTCAGTAAAAATGCCTATTGTTGTTTATCAATCTAACTATGCTGATCAAATAAGAGGAACGATGTTAAAGAACCGAAAAACATCTATAACATTTGGAACTAATCAGTGTATTGAATTTTCAGGTTTAAACGGTAAACAATTTGAACTAGATTTAACAACGCAATTCAACTCTAAGGAATTTGATATGCCTGATTTTGTATTCGTCGTATTTCAAACCAATCGAAAAGAAAATCAAAATGCTGACTCTAGTCTATTCGATCATTGTAAACTAGAACATTTGTATTTGAAAAACAGTAAGAATGAGGTTTTTCCTCTTGAATTTTGGAATTTAGATATAAATAAGAAAATGTATTTAAATGCTTATGAGGCATACACAGCGTTTCAAAGAGTTGTGAGACAGAGGACGAGAATGTTGTTAGATCCTGAAACATTTATTGACAAAAGTCCTATTTTTGTGATAAATGCCAGCAAGAGAAAAAGAGAAACAATTAATTTTAGAAATAATATTAAACTTTGTGGAACACTTTCAAATAATATGCCTGCTAATACTCATTGTTATGTAAACCTACTTGGTGACAAAACATTGATTTATGATTTGGAGAATGAGAAAATAATTGAAAAGTTTTAGATAAGTCGCAGTTCTAATTATATTGTTGTTTTATGGATAGGTCCATAAAACTAATCGGATATGTTTAATCGCGGAAGTAATGTAATGTAAGCTTGGCATGCTTCCACGCGCGATGCTGACTTGTATAGTAATGACTCATGCTGCGTCGTAAGGAGGTTGACCTTGAGCGGCGGGCTCTGCAGGCGGAGCGAGCGAGACAGAAGATATGCAGCTCCACGTTGTTTGTACATTCGCTGATAGATTACGCTAGTGCTGATCGTTGTGTAACATATATAGAATTTTATACGTCCTACAATGGATTGGCTCAGTAGCTACAGTCGTAAAGGCAGTGGCTTTGAGCACAGCCGACTCGGGTTCAAATCCTGGGTTGGCGCATATTTATTGAGAATACACTTTCCGTCGATTCAATTCAAGGTGGATTCTGAGTGGCCATATATGTTAACACTAAGAATTGATTGAGGCGGAAATGTGAGTTCATGACCTATTCTCAAAATACTCTCTCTCTCTTCCTTGTCTAGTGGAGCGGAAAGTTGTGTTGCTACTCGCAAGTTGTGTGACGTGTAAAACGTGGCATGGCAAAAAGGATAAGTAGAGTAGCAGCAGATAGGAGCTCCGTAGATGAGGATTGATGAAACGAAATAAGGGGGTATTTTGCTCTTGTTATTTAATACAGTGGGCCAAATGATTAAAAGTATATGGTCAAAAATTAGATTTTAATTTGTCCGTGTGTTATTTAAGACGAGTGTGTATGACCTTGGAAGGAGTGTGCATGATCTTTGAAATTTGATTTTGGGATGATTTAGATTGTTGAAAATGGTATAAAATTGCTTGATTATTATGAAAAAAGTGTGTATGATTTTGGAAATTTGATTTTGATTTGTATGCATTCTTTTTATCAAAATTAACTTTTATCGATTTTTGATGATTTTTTGAAGATGGCCTAAGGGTACTACCTATGCTTTTTGATTAAAAATTGTGATTTTTTGAAGTGATGCAGAACCAACATATCTATACTACTGTCTCATACCATCGAAATCCGCCAGGTATAAGCGTTGCGCAATTAGTAAGTCGCTCGCTTAGCGTGCAATATATATGGCGTTCGAAACCCAACTCCTACCAGTTGCTATGCATTTTTCTAATTAGAACACATATGTTGTGATATATAAGTCTCATACCATGGAAAACCGTCAAGAAGAAGCCTAGTGTAATTAGTAAGTCGCTCGCTTAGCATGCAATAGGTATGGGGTTCGAAACTCAACTTCTCCAAATTTCAATGAATTCTTCTAATTAGAACACATAGGTTGTGATATATAAGTCTCATACCATCGAAATCTGCCAAGTAGAAGCAAGTAGAAGCCTAGCGCATTTAGTAAGTCGCTCGCTTAGAATGCAATAGGTATGGCGTTCGAAACGCAATTCCTACAAATTTCTATGAATTTTTCTAATAAGAACCCATAAGTTGTGATATATAAGTCTCATACCATCGAAAGCCGCCCAGTAGAAGCGTAGCGCAATTAGTAACTCGCACGCTTAGCATGCAATAGGTATGGCGTTCGAAACCCAACTTCTCCAAATTTCAATTATTTTTCTAATTAGTACACTTATGTTGTAATATATAAGTCTCATAGTATCGAAACCCGCCAAGTAGAAGCGTAGCGCAATTAGTTAGTCGCCCGCTTGGCATGCAATGGGTATGGCGTTCGAAACGGAACACCTACAAATTTCCATGCATTTTTCTAATTAGAACGCATATGTTGTGATATATAAGTCTCATACAATCGAAATGCGCCTAGTAGACGCGTAGCGCAGTTAGTAAGTCGCTCGCTTAGCGTGCAATAGGTATGGCGTTCGAAACCCAACTTCCCCAAATTTCTATGATTTTTCTAATTAGTACACATATGTTGTAATATATAAGTCTCATACTACCGAAACCCGCCTAGTAGAAGCAAGTAGAAGTGTAGCGCAATTAGTTAGTCGCCCGCTTAGCATGCGATAGGTATGGCGTTCGAAACGGAACACCTACAAATTTCCATGCATTTTTCTAATTAGAACGCATATGTTGTGATATATAAGTCTCATGCCATGGAAATCCGCTCAGTAGAAGCGTAGCGCAGTTAGTAAGTCGTTAGCTTAGCAAGCAATAAGAATAGCGATCAAAACCCAAATTTTACAAATTTCAATGAATTTTTCTAATTAGAACACATATGTTGTAATATATAAGTCCCATACCATCGAAATCCGCCAAGTAGAAACGTAGCGCAATTAGTAAGTCGCTCGCTTAGCATGCAATAGGTATGGCGTTCAAAACCCAAATATCAATGAAATTTTCTAATTAGAAAACATATGTTGTAATATATAAGTCTCATACCATCGAAATTCGCCAATTAGAAACCTACGGCAATTAGTAAGTCGCTCGCTGAGCATGCAACAGGTATGGCGTTCGAAACCCAACTTCGCCAAATTTCAATGAATTCTTCTAATTAGAACACATATGTTGTGATATATAAGTCTTATACCATGGAAATCCGTCAAGTAGAAGCCTAGCGTAATTAGTTAGCCGCTCGCTTAGCATGCAATAGGTATGGCGTTCGATCTCCAATTTCTCCAAATTTCAATGAATTTTTCTAAATAGAACGCATATGCTGTGATATATAAGACTCATAACATCGCAATCCGCCAACTAGAAGCGTAGCGCAATTAGTAAGTCGCTCGCTTAGCATGCAATAGGTATGGCGTTCGAAACCCAACTTCTCGAAAATTCAATGTATTTTTCTAATTAGAGCGCATATGTTGTGATATATAAGTCTCATTCCATCGAAATATGCCCAGTAGACGCGTAGCGCAAGTAGTAAGTCGCTCGCTTAGCTCGCAATATGTATGGCGTTCGAAACCAAACTTCTCCAAATTTCAATGAATTTTTCTAATTAGAACACATATGTTGTGATATATAAGTCTCATACCATCGAAATCCGCCAAGTAGAAGCGTAGCGCAATTAGTAAGTCGCTCGCTTAGCATGCAATAGGTATAGCGTTCGAAACCCAACTCCTCCAAATTTCAATGAATTTTTCTAATTTGAACACATATGTTGTGATATATAAGTCTCATACCATCGAAATCCGCCAAGTAGAAGCGTAGCGCAATTAGTATGTCGCTCGCTTAGCATGCAATAAGTATGGCGTTCGAAACCCAACTTCTCCAAAATTCAATATAGTTTTCTAATTAGAACGCATATGTTGTGATATATAAGTCTCATACCATCGAAATGCGCCCAGTAGACGCGTAGCGCAAGTAGTAAGTCGCTCGCTTAGCACGCAATAAGTATGGCGTTCGAAACCCAACTTCTCCAAATTTCAATGAATTTTTCTAATTAAAACACATATGTTGTGATATATTAGTCTCATAACATAGAAATCTGAGAGTAGAAGCGTAGCGCAATTAGTAAGTCGCTCCCTTAGCATGCAATAGGTATGGCGTTCGAAACCAAATTTCTCCAAATGTCAATGAATTTTTCTAATTAGAACACATATGTTGTGATATATATGTCTCATACCATCGAAATCCGCCAAGTAGAAGCGTAGCGCATTTAGTAAGTCGCTCGCTCAGCATGCAAAAGGTATGGCGTTCGAAACTCAACCTCTCCAAATTTCAATGAATTTTTCTAATTAGACCACATATGTTGTATTATATAGGTCACATACCATCGAAATCCGCCATGTAGAATCCTAGCGCAATTAGTAAGTCGCTAGCTTAGCATGCAATACGTATAGCGTTTAAATCCCTACTTCCCCAAATTTCAATGAAAATTAATTCATTATTTCAATTCAGTTTCAATTATCTATATAGAACGATTAATTAATTCTTCTTTGATTAAATCTTCAAATTAATTTAATTGATTATATCTTCAAATTAATTCAATTTCATTATCTACATAGAACGCATATGTTGTTATATATAAGTTTCATACTTTAAAAACAGCTAAGTAGAAGCGTAGCGCAATTAGAAAGTCGCTCGCTTAGCATGAAGTAGGTATGGCGTTCGAAACCCAACTTCTCCAATATTCAATGTATTTTTCTAATTAGATCGCATATGTTGTGATATATAAGTCTCATACCATCGAAATCCGCCAAGTAGAAGCGTAGCGCAATTAGTAAGTCGCTCGCTTAGCATGCAATAAGTATGCCGTTCGAAACACAAATATCAATGAATTCTTCTAATTAGAACACATTTTTGTGTTATAAGAGTCTCATACCATCGAAAATTCGCCACGTAGAAGCCTAGCGCAATTAGTAACTCGCTCTCTAAGCATGCAATAGGTATGGCGTTCGAAACGGAACTCCTACAAATTTCTCTAAGTTTTTCTAATTAGAAATCATATGTTGTGATATATATGTCTCATACCATCGAAATACGTCAAGTAGAAGCGTAGCGTAATTAGTAAGTCGCTCGCTTAGCATGCAATAGGTATGTCGTTCGAAACCAAACTTCTCCAAATTTCAATGAATTTTTCTAATTAGACCACATATGTTGTAATATATAGGTCACATACCATCGAAATCCGCCAAGTAGAAGCCTAGCGCAATTAGTAAGTCGCTAGCTTAGCATGCAATAGGTATGGCGTTTGAATCCCTACTTCTCCAAATTTCAATGAATTTATCTAAATAGAACGCATATGTTTTGATATATAAGTTTCATACCATTAAAATCAGCCAAGTAGAAGCGTAGCGCAATTAGTAAGTCGCTCGCTTAACATGCAATAGGTATGGCGTTCGAAACCCAATTTCTCCAAATGTCAATGAATTTTTCTAATTATGACACATATGTTGTGATATATAAGTCTCATAACATCGAAATCCGCCAGGTAGAAGCTTAGCGCAATTAGTAAGTCGGTTTGCTTAGCATGCAATAGGTATGGCGTTCGAAACCCAATTTCCCCAAATTTCAATGAATTTTTCTAATTAGAACACATATGTAGTGATATATATGTCTCATACCATCGAAATCCGCCAAGTAGAAGCGTAGCGCAATTAGTAAGT
Source organism: Acheta domesticus (assembly GCA_031308135.1). Classification (NCBI taxonomy): domain Eukaryota; kingdom Metazoa; phylum Arthropoda; class Insecta; order Orthoptera; family Gryllidae; genus Acheta; species Acheta domesticus. The sequence continues at coordinate 67,175,439 of JAHLJT010004567.1, forward strand.
CGCTCGCTTAGCATGCAATAGGTATGGCGTTCAAAACCCAACTTCTCTAAAATTCAATGTATTTTTCTAATTGGAACGCATTTGTTGTGATATATAAGTCTCATACCATCGAAATGTGCCCAGTAGACCCGTAGCGCAAGTAGTAAGTCGCGCGCTTAGCACGCAATAGGTATGGGGTTCGAAACCTAAGTTCTCCAAATTTCAATGAATTTTTCTAATTAGAACACATATGTTGTGATATATACGTCTTATACCATCGCAATCAGCCCAGTCGAGGCGTAGCGTAAGTATGTCGCTCGCTTAGCATGCATTAAGTATGGCGTTCGAAACCCAACTTCTCCAATTTTCAATGAATTTTTCTAATTAGAACACATATGTTGTGATATATAAGACTCATACCATCGAAAACCGCCAAGTAGAAGTGTAGCGCATTGAGTAAATCGCTCGCTTAGCATGCAATAGGTATGGCGTTCGAAAGCCAACTTTTCCAATTTTCAATTAATATTTCTAATTTGAAAACATATGTTGTGATATATAAGTCTCATACCATCGGCAATCAGCCAAGTAGAAGCCTAGCGCAATTAGTAAGTCGCTCGCTTAGCATGCAATAGGTATGGCGTTTGAAACCCAACTTCTCCAAATTTCAATGAATTTTTCTAATTAGAACACATATGTTGTGATATATAAGACTCACACCATCGAAAACCGCCAAGTAGAAGCGTAGCGCATTAATAAGTCGCTTGCTTAGCTTGCAGTATGTATGGCATTCGAAAGGCAACTCCTCCAAATTTCTATGAAGTTTTCTATTTAGAACACATATGTAGTGATATATAACTCTCATACCATCAAAATTTGGCAAGTAGAAGCGTAGCGCAATTAGTAAGTCGCTCGCTTAGCATGCAATAAGTATGGCGTTCGAAACCCAACTCCTCCAAATTTCTATGAATCTTTTTAATTAGAACACATACGTTTTGATATATAAGTCTCATACCATCGAAGTCCGCCAGGAAGAAGCGTTGCGCAATTAGTAAGTCGCTCGCTTAGCATGCAATATGTATGGCGTTCGAAAATAAACTCCTCCAAATATCTATGAATTTTTCTATTCAGAACACATATGTTGTGATACATAAGACTCATACCATCGAAGTCCGCCAAGTAGAAGCGTAGCGCAATTAGGAAGTCGCTCTTTTAGCATGCAATAGGTATGGCGTTGAAAACCAAACTTCTCCAAATTTCAATGAATTTCTCCAATTAGAACACATATGTTGTGGTATATAAGTCTCATAACATCGAAATCCGCCAAGTAGAAGCGTAGCGCAATTAGTAAGTCGCTGTCTTAGCATGCAATAGGTATGGCGTTCCTCCCGCACGAATACAAGCGTTAATATTCGCCGACTACGAGCGCATCTGCTAGGCAGCCGCGCCCGCGCCCGCGCCCGCGCCCGCACCCGCGACCGCCTCCGCCTCACCTCCCTTTCTCTCAACCAGCATCGCGGTTCCCGTGAGAAAATACCAAACCTTGCTAATGAGATTCAGCCATCGTGGGCACAGCTAGTGCCGCCACAAGTCACGTGACACACTTGAAAACATAACAACGTATAGCGAGCATTTTTTTGTGGCACTCTACGTCTCACAGTACATCATAGGCTAGCTGCAAATGTCACGTGACTCTCCCTCCTTTGCTTTTGGAAATATATGCTTCAATAAATACGGCAACTTCGCTCCCAGGCGCCACTGTTATGTCGAACTATCAGTCAAACTCTGCTGCCATACGCAGTGACTATCATGTCAAACTCTTCAGTCAATCTTACTACTACGTGAAACTATCAGTCAATTTCGCTGCTACTACGCAGACACTTCAACGTCATTTTCTTCAATGTCATTTCTACTATGTGAAACTGCTATGTCAAACTTCTAAGTCATTTCTACTCTGCTGCTACTACGCAGGCACTTCTAAGTCAAACTACTATACTGCTGCTACAATTACTGCTCTGTTCACTACTATGTGAAACTACACAGTCACATTTCTACGTCAAACTCTACTATTACGCAGTCACTCTTCAGTCAAACTACTGCTACTATTACGCAGTCACTCTTCAGTCAATCTCACTGCTACTATTACGCAGTCACTCTTCAGTCAATCTCACTGCTACGCAGTCCCTCTACGTCAAACTACTATTACTGCTGCTAACACAACTACTCTACTCGTCGGACAGCCTGCGAACGAGTCAGCTGTCCTTGCTCTGCCTATCAAGGCTCCGGCACTCAATCGGCGCGGCCAGCAGGCCGCAATCAACAGTACGGGCCGCTCCAGCACGCAAGTACGCGCCCATGGTGACATCCAGCCTACCAGCCGTATCAACAGAAGCCCATTTCAACCGACGGCACACACTCAGACGTCTGACCTGGGTTGGCGTTTGCTGTACTGTCATCAAACTGTAAGTGTAAACTTCAAGCAAGAAGAAACTTAAATCACAAACATTTAATGGTCCTACGGCTTACTGCCTAACTACATACTTGTAAAACTAATCAACATTTCAAGAATTAAATTATTTTATTCACAAGTGCATTGCCTATCACAACATATGTGCCTTTCATTTGCCCCTACGAAACAATCCCCTGAAACCTGATCTGACCCTGTATGAAATCGCTTCGCAGTACGGTAAATCTCACACCGTGTTCTCTCACCGCGTTGCATCCACTACGGCGGATTTCGATGGTATGAGGCTTATATATCACAACATATGTGTTCTAATTAGAAAAATTCATAGAATATTGGAGGAGATGCGTTTCGAACGCAATACTTATTGCATGCTAACCAGGAGAAATACTATTTTCGCTATGCTTCTACTGGGCGGATTCCGATGGTACGAGTCCTATATATCACAACATATGTGTTGTAATTAGAAAAATTCATAGAAATTTGGGGGAGTTGCGTTTCGAACGCCATACCTATTGAATGCTAAGCGAGCGACTTAGTAATTTCGCTAGGCTTCGACTTGGCGGGTTTCGATAGTATGAGACTTGTATATCACAAAATATGTGAACTAATTAGAAAAATTCATAGAAATTTGGAGGAGTTGCGTTTCGAACGCCGTAGCTATTGCATGCTAAACAAGAGACATAATATTTGCGCTAGGCTTCTACTGGGCAGATTTCGATGGTATGAGACTTATATATCAAAACATATGTGTTCAAATTAGAAAAATTCATAGAAATTTGGAGGAGTTGCGTTTCGAACGCCATACCTATTGCATGCTAAGCGAGCGACTTACTAATTGCGCTACGCTTCTACTTGGCGTATTTCAATGGTATGAAGCTTATATATCACAACATAGGTGTTCTAATTAGAAAAATCCATAGAAATTTTGAGGAGTTGCGTTTCGAACGCCATACCTATTGCATGCTAAGCAAGAGACATACTAATTGCGCTAGGCTTCAACTGGGCAGATTTCGATGGTATGAGACTTATATATAACAACATATGTGTTCTAATTAGAAATTTTCATAGAAATTTGGAGGAGTTGGGTTTCGAACGCCATACCTATTGCATGCTAACCAGGAGACATAGTAATTGCGCTAGGATTCTACTGGGCAGATTTCGATTAAATGAGACTTGTATATCACAACATATGGGTCCTAATTACAAAAATTCATAGAAATTTGGAGGAGTTGCGTTTCGAACGCCATACCTACTGCATGCTAAGCAAACAACTTACTAATTGCGCTAAGTTTTACTTGGCGTATTTCAATGGTATAAGACCCTTATATGACAACAAATGTGCTCTAATTAGAAAAATTCATAGAAATTTGGAGAAGTTGCGTTTCGAACGCCATAACTATTGCATGCTAAGCGAGCGATTTACCAATTGCGCTACGCTTCTGCTTGGCAAATTTCGATGGTATGAACATATATACTACAACATATGTGTTCTACTTAAAAAAAAATTCATAGAAATTTGGAGGAGTTGCGTTTCGAACGCCATACCTACTGCAAGTTAAGCGCGCAACTTACTAATTGCGCTACGCTTCTACTGGGCGGATTTTGATGGAATGAGACTTATATATCACAACATATGTGTTCTCATTAGAAAAAATCACAGAAATTAAGAGGAGTTGGGTTTCGAAAGCCATATAAAGTGTGTGCTAATTGCGCTACACTTCTACTTGGCGGATTTCAATTGTATGAGACTTATATATCACAACATATGTGTTCTAATTAGAAAAATTAATAGCAATTTGGAGAAGTTGGGTTTGGAACGCCATAAAAAATTGTGCGCAAGTCGAGCGACTTACTAATTGACTACGCTTCTACTGGGCGGATTACGATGGAATGAGAGTTATATATCACAACATATGCGTTCTAATTAGAAAAATTCATAGAAATTTGTAGGAGTTGCTTTTCAAACGCCATAGCTATTGCATGCTAAGCGAGCGAATTACTAATTCCGCTACGCTTCAACTTCGCGGATATCAATGGTATTAGACTTATATATCACAACTTATGAGTTCTAATTAGAAAATTCATAGAAATTTGGGGGAGTTGGGTTTCGGACCCCATACCTATTGCATGCTAAGCGAGCGACTTACAAATTGCGCTTCGCATTTACTCGGCGGAATTCGATGGTATGAGACTTCTATATCACAACGTATGTGTACTAATAAGAAAATATCATTGAAATTTGTAGAGGTTGGGTTTCGAACGCCATAACTATTGCATGCTAAACGAGCGAATTACTAATTGCGCTACACCTCTACTTGGCGTATTTAAATGGTATGAGACTTATATATCACAACATATGTGTTCTAATTAGAAAAATTCAGTGAAATTTGGGGAAGTTGGGTTTCGAACACTATACCTATTGCATGCTAAGCGAGCGATTTATTCATTGCGCTACGCTTCTACTTGGCGGATTTCGATGGTATGAGACTTATATTTCACATGTGTGTTCTAATTAGAAAAATTCATTGATATTTTTGTTTCGAACGCCTTACCTATGGCATGCTTAACGAGCGACTTACTAATTGCGCTAGGCCTCTACTTGGCGAATTTCGATGGTATGAGATTTATATATATCACAACATATGTGTTCTAATTAGAAAAATTCATTGAAATTCGGATAAGTTGGGTTTTAAACGCCTTTCCTATTGCATGCTAAGCTAACGACTTACTAATTCCGCTACGCCTCTACCAGGAGGATTTCGATGGTATGAGACTTATATATCACAACATATGCGTTTTAAATAGAAAAATTCATAGAAATTTGTAGGAGTTTCGTTTCGAACGCCATACATATTGCATGCTAAGCGAGCGACTAACTAATTCCCCTACGCCTCTACCAGGAGGATTTCGATAGTATGAGACATATATATCACAACATATGCGTTCTAATTAGAAAAATTCATAGAAATTTGTAGGAGTTTCGTTTCGAACGCCATACATATTGCATGCTAAGCGAGCGACTTACTAATTGCGCTACGCGTCCACTGGGCGCATTTCGATTAAATGAGACTTATATTTCACAACATTGGCGTTCCATTTAGAAATATTCATTGAAATTTGGAGAAGTTGGGTTTTGAACGCCACAGATTTTGCATGCTAAGCGAGCGACTTACTAAATACGCTAGGCTTTTACTTGACGGATTTCCTTGGTATGAGACTTACATATCACAACTGATGTGTTCTAATTAGAAGAATTCATTAAAAATTGGAGATGTTGGGTTTCGAACGCCATTCCTATTGCATGGTAAGCGAGCGACTTACTAATAGCGCTAGGTTTCTTCTTGGCGAATTTCGATGGTATGAGACTTATATATCACAACATATGTGTTCTAATTAAAAAAATTCATACAAATTTGAAGAAGTTGGGTTTCGAAAGCCATACTTATTGCATGCTAAGCGAGCGACTTACTGACTGCGCTAGGCTTCTACTTGGCGAATTTCGATGTAATGAGACTTATATATCAGAACATAAGTGTTCTCATTAGACAAAATCACAGAAATTTGGAAGTGTTAGGTTTCGAACGCCATATATATTGTGTGCTAAGCGAGCGTCTTACTAATTGCGCTACGCTTCTACTGGGCGTATTTCGATGGTATGAGACTTATATATCACAACATATGTGTTCTAATTAAAAAAATTCACTGAAATTTGCAGAAGTTGGGTTTCGAACGCCATACCCATTGCATGCTAAGTGAGCGACTTACTAATTGCGTTACGCTTCTACTTGGCGGATTTCTTTGTTATGAGATTTAAATATCACAACATTAGTGTTTTTATTAGAAAAATTCATTGAAATTTGGAGAATTTGTGTTTCGAACGCCATACCTAATGCATGCTAAGCGAGCGACTTACTAAATGCGCTACACTTCTACTTGGCGGATTTCGACGGTATGAGACTTATATATCACAACATATGTGTTCTAATTAGGAAAATTCATTGAAATTTGGAGAAGTTGGGTTTCGAACGCCATACCTTTAGCATGCTAAGTGATATACTTACTAATTGCGCTACGCTTCTACTTGGCGGATTTCGATGGTATGAGACATATATATTTTACAATCTATGTGTTCTAATTAGAAAAATTCATTTAAATTTTGAGAAGCTGTGTTTCGAACGCCATAACAATTGCATGCTAAGCGAGCGACTTACCAATTGCGCTACGCGTCTACTGGGCGAATTTCGATGGTTTGAAACCTATATATAACAACATATGATTTCTAATTTGAAAAATTTATTAAAATTTGCAGAAGTTGTGTTTCGAACGCCATACCTATTGCATGCTAAGCGACCGACTTACTAACTGCTCTAGGCTTCTACTCGGCGAATTTCGATAGTATGAGACGTATATATATCACAACATAAGTGTTCTAATTACAAAAATTCATTGAAATTTGGAGAAGTTGTGTTTCGAACGCCATAAATATTGCATGCGTAGCGAGCGACTTACTAATTGCGCTAGGCTTCTACTTAATGAATTTCGATGGTATGAGACTTATATATCTCAACAAAGTGTGTTCTAATTAGAAAAATTCATTGATATTTGTGTTTCGAACGCCATACATATTGCATGCTTAGCGAGCGACTTAGTAATTGCGCTAGGCTTCTACTTGGCGAATTTCGATGGTATGAGACTTATATATCACAACATATGTGTTCTAATTAGAAAATTTCATTGAAATTTGAAGTTGGGTTTCGAACGCTATAACTATTGCATGCTAAGCGAGCGACTTACTAATTTCGCTACGCTTCTAGTTGGCGGATTTCGATGGTATGAGTCTTAAATATCACAACATATGTGTTCTAATTAGAAAATTTCATTGAAATTTGGAGAAGTTGGGTTTCGTACGCCATACCTATTGCATGCTTAGCGAGCGACTTACTAATTGCGCAAGGCTTCTACTTGGCGAATATCCATGTTATGAGACTTATATATCACAACATATGTGTTCTAATAAGAAAATTTCATTGATATTTGGGTTTCGGACGCCATACATCTTGCATGCTTAGTGATCGACTTGATAATTGCGCTAGGCTTCTACTTGGCGAATTTCGATGGTATGAGTCTTATATATCACGACATATGCGTTCTAATTAGAAAAATTCACTGGAATTTCGAGAAGTTGGGTTTCGATCGCCATATCTATTGCATGCTAAGCAAACGACTTTCTAATTGCGCTACGCTTCAACTTGGAAATTTTGATGTTATGAGACTTATATATCACAACATATGCGTTCTAATTAGAAAAATTCATAGAAATTTTAAGGAGTTCTGTTTCGAACGCCATTACTAATGCATGCTAAGCGAGCGACTAACTAATTCCGCTACGCTTCTACTTGGCGGCTTTCGATAGTATGAGACTTGTATATCACAACATATGTGTTCTAATTAGAAAAAGTCATTGAAATTGGGAGAAGTTAAGTTTCGAACGCCATACCAATTAGATGCTAAGCGAGCGACTTACTAATTGCGCTACGCTACAAATTGCAGATTTCGATGGGTTGATACTTATACATTACAACATATGTGTTCTAATTAGAAAAATTCATTGAAATTTGAAGAAGTTAGGTTTCGGACGCCATACCTATTGCATGCTAAGCGAGCGACTTACTAATTGCGCTACGCTTCTACTCGGCGGATTTCGATGGAATGAGACATATATAACATATGTGTTCTTATTAAAAGAATTCATTGAAATTTGGAGAAGTTGGGTTTCGAACGCCATACCTATTGCATGCTAAGCGAGCAACTTACTAATTTCGCTAGGCTTCATCTTGGCGGATTTCGACGGTAGGAGAATTATATACCACAACATATGTGTTCTAATTAAAATATGCATTGAAATTTGGAGAAGTTGGGTTTCGAACCCCATACCTATTGCATGCTAAGCGAGCAACTTACTAATTGCGCTAGGATTCTACTTGGCGGATTTCGATGGTATGAGACTTATATATCACAACATATGTGTCCTAATTAGAAAAATTCATAGAAATTTGTAAGAGTTGCGTTTTGAACGCCATACCAATTACATGCTAAGCGAGCGACATACCAATTGCGCTACGCTTTTACTTTGCAAATTACGATTGTATGAGACTTATATATCACAACATATGTGTTCTAATTAGAAAAATTCATTGAAATTTGGAGAAGGTGAGTTTCGAACGCGATACCTACTGCAAGCTAAGCGAGTGATTTTCTAATTGCGCTACGCTTCTACTTGGGGGATTTCGATTGTATGAGACTTATATATCACAACATATGAGTACTAATTAGAAAGATTCTTAGAAATTTGGAGGAGTTGCATTTCGAACGCCATACTTATTGCATGCTAAGCGAGCGACTTAATAATGGCGCTACGCTTCTACTTGGCGAATGTCGATATTATGAGACTTATATAATGTAACATATGTGCTCTAATTAGAAAAACTCATAGAAATTTGGAGTATTTGGGATTCGAACGCAATACGTATTGCATGCTAAGCGAGCGAATTTCTAATTTCGCTAGGCTTCTTCTTGGCGGATTTCGATAGTTTGAGAATTATATATCCCAACATATGTGTTCTAATTAGAAAAATTAATTGAAATTTGGAGAAGTTGGGTTTCGAACGCCATACCTATTGCATGCTAAGTGAGCAACTTACTAATTGCGCAACGCTTCTACTTGGCGTATTTCGATGGTATGAGACTTATATATCACAACATATGTGTTCTAATTAGAAAAATTCATTGATATTTGGGTTTCGGACGCCATACATTTTGCATGCTTAGTGATCGACTTAATAATTGCGCTAGGCTTCTACTTGGCGAATTTCGATGGTATGAGTCTTATATATCACGACATATGCGTTCTAATTAGAAAAATTCACAGAAATTTGGAGAAATTGGGTTTCGATCGCCATACCTATTGCATGCTAAGCGAGCGACTTTCTAATTGCGCTACGCTTCAACTTGGAAATTTTGATGTTATGAGACTTATATATCGCAACATATGTGTTCTAATTAAAAAAATTCATACAAATTTGAAGAAAATGGGTTTCGAAAGCCATACTTATTGCATGCTAAGCGAGCGACTTACTGACTGCGCTAGGCTTCTACTTGGCGAATTTCGATGTAATGAGACTTATATATCAGAACATAAGTGTTCTCATTAGACAAAATCACAGAAATTTGGAAGTGTTGGGTTTCGAACGCCATATATATTGTGTGCTAAGCGAGCGTCTTACTATTTGCGCTACGCTTCTACTGGGCGTATTTCGATGGTATGAGACTTATATATCACAACATATGTGTTCTAATTAAAAAAATTCACTGAAATTTGCAGAAGTTGGGTTTCGAACGCCATACCCATTGCATGCTAAGTGAGCGACTTACTAATTGCGTTACGCTTTTACTTGGGGGATTTCTTTGTTATGAGATTTAAATATCACAACATTAGTGTTTTTATTAGAAAAATTCATTGAAATTTGGAGAATTTGGGTTTCGAACGCCATACCTAATGCATGCTAAGCGAGCGACTTACTAAATGCGCTACACTTCTACTTGGCGGATTTCGACGGTATGAGACTTATATATCACAACATATGTGTTCTAATTAGAAAAATTCATTGAAATTTGGAGAAGTTGGGTTTCGAACGCCTTTCCTATTGCATGCTAAGCTAACGACTTACTAATTGCGCTACGTTTCTACTGGGCGGATTACAATTGTATGAGGCTTATATATCACAACTTAAGTGTTCGAACTGGAAAAATTTATAGAAATTTGAAGGAGTTCCGTTTCGAACGCCATAACTATTGCATGCTAAGCGAGCGACGAACTAAATACGCTACGCTTCTACTTGGCAGGTTTCGATAGTATGAGACTTGTATATCACAACATATGCGTTCTATTTAGAAAAACTCATTGAAATTTGGAGAAGTTGGGTTTCTAACGCCATACCTTTTGCATGCTAAGTGATAGACTTACTAATTGCGCTACGCTTCTACTTGGCGGATTTCGATGGTATGAGACATATATATTTTACAATCTATGTGTTCTAATTAGAAAAATTCATTTAAATTTTGAGAAGCTGTGTTTCGAACGCCATAACAATTGCATGCTAAGCGAGCGACTTACCAATTGCGCTACGCGTCTACTGGGCGAATTTCGATGGTTTGAAACCTATAAATAACAACATATGATTTCTAATTAGAAAAATTTATTAAAATTTGCAGAAGTTGTGTTTCGAACGCCATACCTATTGCATGCTAAGCGACCGACTTACTAACTGCTCTAGGCTTCTACTCGGCGAATTTCGATAGTATGAGACGTATATATATCACAACATAAGTGTTCTAATTACAAAAATTCATTGAAATTTGGAGAAGTTGTGTTTCGAACGCCATAAATATTGCATGCGTAGCGAGCGATTTACTAATTGCGCTAGGCTTCTACTTAATGAATTTCGATGGTATGAGACTTATATATCTCAACAAATGTGTTCTAATTAGAAAAATTCATTGATATTTGGGTTTCGAACGCCATACATATTGCATGCTTAGCGAGCGACTTAGTAATTGCGCTAGGCTTCTACTTGGCGAATTTCGATGGTATGAGACTTATATATCACAACATATGTGTTCTAATTAGAAAATTTCATTGAAATTTGAAGTTGGGTTTCGAACGCTATAACTATTGCATGCTAAGCGAGCGACTTACTAATTTCGCTACGCTTCTACTTAGCGGATTTCGATGGTATGAGTCTTATATATCACAACATATGTGTTCTAATTAGAAAATTTCATTGAAATTTGGAGAAGTTGGGTTTCGTACGCCATACCTATTTGCATGCTTAGCGAGCGACTTACTAATTACGCTAGGCTTCTACTTGGCGAATATCCATGTTACGAGACTTATATATCACAACATATGTGTTCTAATAAGAAAATTTCATTGATATTTGGGTTTCGGACGCCATACATCTTGCATGCTTAGTGATCGACTTAATAATTGCGCTAGGCTTCTACTTGGCGAATTTCGATGGTATGAGTCTTATATATCACGTCATATGCGTTCTAATTAGAAAAATTCACTGAAATTTCGAGAAGTTGGGTTTCGATCGCCATACCTATTGCATGCTAAGCAAACGACTTTCTAATTGCGCTACGCTTCAACTTGGAAATTTTGATGTTATGAGACTTATATGTCACAACATATGCGTTCTAATTAGAAAAATTCATAGAAATTTTTAGGAGTTCTCTTTCGAACGCCATTACTAATGCATGCTAAGCGAGCGACTAACTAATTCCGCTACGCTTCTACTTGGCGGCTTTCGATAGTATGAGACTTGTATATCACAACATATGTGTTCTAATTAGAAAAAGTCATTGAAATTTGGAGAAGTTAAGTTTCGAACGCCATACCAATTAGATGCTAAGCGAGCGACTTACTAATTGCGCTACGCTACAAATTGCAGATTTCGATGGGTTGATACTTATACATTACAACATATGTGTTCTAATTAGAAAAATTCATTGAAATTTGAAGAAGTTAGGTTTCGGACGCCATACCTATTGCATGCTAAGCGAGCGACTTACTAATTGCGCTACGCTTCTACTCGGCGGATTTCGATGGAATGAGACATATATAACATATGTGTTCTTATTAAAAGAATTCATTGAAATTTGGAGAAGTTGGGTTTCGAACGCCATACCTATTGCATGCTAAGCGAGCAACTTACTAATTTCGCTAGGCTTCTTCTTGGCGGATTTCGATGGTAGGAGAATTATATACCACAACATATGTGTTCTAATTAAAATATGCATTGAAATTTGGAGAAGTTGGGTTTCGAACCCCATACCTATTGTATGCTAAGCGAGCAACTTACTAATTGCGCTAGGATTCTACTTGGCGGATTTCGATGGTATGAGACTTATATATCACAACATATGTGTCCTAATTAGAAAAATTCATAGAAATTTGTAAGAGTTGCGTTTTGAACGCCATACCAATTACATGCTAAGCGAGCGACATACCAATTGCGCTACGCTTTTACTTTGCAAATTACGATTGTATGAGACTTATATATCACAACATATGTGTTCTAATTAGAAAAATTCATTGAAATTTGGAGAAGGTGAGTTTCGAACGCGATACCTACTGCAAGCTAAGCGAGTGATTTTCTAATTGCGCTACGCTTCTACTTGGGGGATTTCGATTGTATGAGACTTATATATCACAACATATGAGTACTAATTAGAAAGATTCTTAGAAATTTGGAGGAGTTGCATTTCGAACGCCATACTTATTGCATGCTAAGCGAGCGACTTAATAATGGCGCTACGCTTCTAGTTGCCGAATGTCGATATTATGAGACTTATATAATGTAACATATGTGCTCTAATTAGAAGAACTCATAGAAATTTGGAGTATTTGGTATTCGAACGCAATACGTATTGCATGCTAAGCGAGCGAATTTTTAATTTCGCTAGGCTTCTTCTTGGCGGATTTCGATAGTTTGAGAATTATATATCCCAACATATGTGTTCTAATTAGAAAAATTAATTGAAATTTGGAGAAGTTGGGTTTCGAACGCCATACCTATTGCATGCTAAGTGAGCAACTTACTAATTGCGCAACGCTTCTACTTGGCGGATTTCGATGGTATGAGACTTATATATCACAACATATGTGTTCTAAATAGAAAAATTCATTGAAAGTTGAAGAAGTTGGGTTTCGAACGCCATAACTATTACATGCTTAGCGAGCGACTTGCTAATTGCGCTAGGCTTCTACTTGGCGTATTTCGATGGTATGAGACTTATATATCACAACATATGTGTTCTAATTAGAAAAATTCATTGATATTTGGGTTTCGGACGCCATACATTTTGCATGCTTAGTGATCGACTTAATAATTGCGCTAGGCTTCTACTTGGCGAATTTCGATGGTATGAGTCTTATATATCACGACATATGCGTTCTAATTAGAAAAATTCACTGAAATTTGGAGAAATTGGGTTTCGATCGCCATACCTATTGCATGCTAAGCGAGCGACTTTCTAATCGCGCTACGCTTCAACTTGGAAATTTTGATGTTATGAGACTTATATATCGCAACATATGTGTTTTAATTAAAAAAATTCATACAAATTTGAAGAAGTTGGGTTTCGAAAGCCATACTTATTGCATGCTAAGCGAGCGACTTACTGACTGCGCTAGGCTTCTACTTGGCGAATTTCGATGTAATGAGACTTATATATCAGAACATAAGTGTTCTCATTAGACAAAATCACAGAAATTTGGAAGTGTTGGGTTTCGAACGCCATATATATTGTGTGCTAAGCGAGCGTCTTACTAATTGCGCTACGCTTCTACTGGGCGTATTTCGATGGTATGAGACTTATATATCACAACATATTTGTTCTAATTAAAAACATTCACTGAAATTTGCAGAAGTTGGGTTTCGAACGCCATACCCATTGCATGCTAAGTGAGCGACTTACTAATTGCGTTACGCTTCTACTTGGCGGATTTCTTTGTTATGAGATTTAAATATCACAACATTAGTGTTTTTATTAGAAAAATTCATTGAAATTTGGAGAATTTGGGTTTCGAACGCCATACCTAATGCATGCTAAGCGAGCGACTTACTAAATGCGCTACACTTCTACTTGGCGGATTTCGACGGTATGAGACTTATATATCACAACATATGTGTTCTAATTAGAAAAATTCATTGAAATTTGGAGAAGTTGGGTTTCGAACGCCTTTCCTATTGCATGCTAAGCTAACGACTTACTAATTGCGCTACGTTTCTACTGGGCGGAATACAATTGTATGAGGCTTATATATCACAACATAAGTGTTCGAACTGGAAAAATTTATAGAAATTTGAAGGAGTTCCGTTTCGAACGCCATAACTATTGCATGCTAAGCGAGCGACTAACTAAATACGCTACGCTTCTACTTGGCAGGTTTCGATAGTATGAGACTTGAATATCACAACATATGCGTTCTATTTAGAAAAACTCATTGAAATTTGGAGAAGTTGGTTTCGAACGCCATACCTATTGCATGCTAAGTGAGCAACTTACTAATTGCGCAACGCTTCTACTTGGCGGATTTCGATGGTATGAGACGTATATATCGCAACATATGTGTTCTAATTAGAAAAATTCATTGAAATTTGAAGAAGTTGGGATTCGGACACCATACCTATTGCATGCTAAGCGAGCGACTTACTAATTGCGCTAAGCTTCTACTCGGCGGGATTTCGATCTAATGAGACTTATGTATCACAACATATGTGTTCTTATTAGAAGAATTATTTGAAATTTGGAGAAGTTGTGTTTCGAACGCCATACCTATTGCATGATAAGCGAGCAACTTACTAATTGCGCAACGCTTCTACTTGGCGGATTTCGATGGAATGAGACTTATATATCACAACATATGAGTTCTAATTAGAAAAATTCATTGAAATTTAGAGAATTTGGTTTCGAACGCCATACCAATTGCATGCTGAGCGAGCGACTTACTAATTACGCTAGGCTTCTACTTGGCGGATTTCGATGGTATGAGACTTATATATCACAACATATGAGTTCTTATTTCAGAAATTCATTGAAATTTGGAGAAGTTGGCTTTCGAACGCCATAACTATTGCATGCTAAGCGAGCGACTTACTAATTACGCTACGCTTCTACTTGGCGGATTTCGATGGTATGAGACTTATATATCACAACATATGCGTTCTAATTAAAAAAATTCATAGAAATTTTTAGGAGTTGCGTTTCGAACGCCGTACCTATTGCATGCTAAGCAAGCGACTTACTAATTGAGCTAGGCTTCTGCTGGGCGATTTTCGATGGTATGAGACTTATAGATCACAACATACGTTTTCTAATTAGAAAAATTCATTGAAATTTGGAGAAGTTGGGTTTCGAACGCCATACCTATTGCATGCTAAGCGAGCGAATTACTATTGGCGCTAGGTTTTTATTTGGCGGATTTCGATGGTATGAGACTTATATATCACAACATATGTGTTCTAATTAGAAAAATTCATTGAAATTTGGAGAAGTTGGGTTTCGAACGCCATATCTAATGCATGCTAAGCGAGCGACTTACTAAATGCGCTACGCTTCTACTTGGCGGACTTCGATGGTATGTGACTTTTATATCACAACATATGTGTTCTAATAAGAAAAATTCATTGAAATTTGGAGAAGTTTGGTTTTGAACGCTTTTCCTATTGCATGCTAAGCTAACGACTTACTAATTGCGCTACGCCTCTACCGGGCGGATTTCGATGGTATGAGACTTATTTATCACAACATATGCGTTCTAATTAGAAAAATTCATAGAAATTTGTAGGAGTTCCGTTTCGAACGCCATACCTCTTGCATGCTAAGGCAGCGACTAACTAATTGCGCTACGCTTCTATTAGGCGGGTTTCGATAGTATGATATTTATATATTACAACATACGTGTTCTAATTAGAAAAATTCATTTAAATTTGGAGAAGTTGGGTTTCGAACGCCATACCTATTGCATGCTAAGCGAGCGACTTACTAATTGCGCTAGGCTTCTACTTGGCGAATTTTGATGGTATGAGATTTATATATCACAACATATGTGTTCTAATTAGAAGAATTCATCGAAATTTTGAGAAGTTGGGTTTCGAAAGCCATTCCTATTGCATGCTAAGCGAGCGACTTACTAATTGCGCTACGCTTCTACTTGGCGAATTTCGATGGTATGAGATTTATATATCACAACATATGTGTTCTAATTAGAAAAATGTATAGAAATTTGGAGAAGTTCGGTTTCGAACGCCATACCTATTGCATGCTTAGCGAGAGACTTACTAATTGCGCTAGGCTTCTACTTGGCGAATTTCGATGGTATGAGATTTATATATAACAACATATGTGTTCTACTTAGAAAAATTCATTAATATTTGGGTTTCGAACGCCATACTTATTGCATGCTTAGCGAGCGACTTACTATTTTCGCTAGGCTTCTACTTGGCGAATTTCGATGGTATGAGACTCTTATATCACAACATATGTGTTCTAATTAGAAAAATTCATTGAAATTTGGAGAAGTTTGGTTTCGAACGCCGTACCTATTGCAGGCTAGGCGAGCGACTTTCTACTTACGCTACGCTTCTACTAGGCGGATTTCAAAGGTATAAGACTTATATATTAAAACATATGTTTTCTAATTAGAAAAATTCATTGAAATTTGGGGAAGTTGAGTTTCGATCGCCATATTTATTGCATGCTAAGCGAGCGACTTACTAATTGCGCTACGTATCTATTTGGCGGGTTTCGATGGTATGAGACATATATATCACACATTTTGCATCCTAATTATAAAAATTCATAGAAATTTGTAGGAGTTGCGTTTCGAACGCCATACCTATTGCATGCTAAGAGAGCGACTTACTAATTGCGCTACGCTTCTACTTGGCGGTTTTCGAAGGTATGAGACTTATATATCTCAACCTACGTGTTCTAATTTGAAAAATGAATGAATCTATGAATTTTTTGAAAATGGAATACAAATGTTGTGATATATAAGGTATATACCTTTAAAATCTGCAAAGGCGATACGTAGCTACATTAGTAATGCGCTAGCATTGCATGCGAGTGTTATCGCGTTCGATACCCAACTTCTATAAATTTCTATGAATTTTTCTAAAGAGAACAAAAATGATGTGATATATAAGGCTAATACCTACAAAATCCGCAAAGGAAAGGCGTAGCTCCATTAGCAAAGCGCTTGCTTAGCATGCGAGTGTTATTGTTTTCGATACCCAACTTTTTTAAATTTCTATGGATTTTTTTAAATAGAACACAAATGTTGTGATATATAAGGTTAATACCATCAACATCCGCAAATGGGAAGCGTAGCTCTATTAGTATAGCGCTTGTTTAGCATGCGAGTGTTATCGTGTTCGATTACCAACCTCTATAAATTTCTATGAATTTTTTTAAATAGAAAACACAAACGTGGTGATATATAAGACTAATACTTAAAAATCCGTAAAGGAGAGGCGTAGCTCCATTAGTAAAGTGCATGCTTTGCTTGCGCATTCGATACCCACCATATCGCGTTCGATACCCATCTTCTACAAATTTCTATGAATTTTTTTAAATTGAACACTAATGTTGTGATAAATAAAGCTATTACCTTCAAAATCCGCAAAGCGGAGGCATAGCCTCACTAATAAAACGCATGCGTAGCATGCAAATGTTATCGCGTTCGATACCCAACTTCTTTAAATTCCTATGAATTTTTTAAATAGAAAACATATGTGATATATAAGGCTAATACCTTAAAATCCGCCAAGGGGAGGCGTAGCTCCATTAGTAAAGCGCTTGCTTAGCATGCGATTGATATCGCGTTCGATACCCAACTACTATAAATTTCTATGAATTTTTCTAAATAGAACACAAATGTTGTGATATATAAGGCTAATACCTTCAATATCCGCGAAGGGGAGGAGTAGCTCCATTAGTTAAGCTCGTGCTCAGCATGCGAGAGTTATCGCATTCGATACCCAACTTCTTTAAATTTCTATGAATTATTTAAAATAGAACACAAAAGTTGTCTTATATAAGACTAATACCTTCAAAATCTGCAAAGGAGAGACGTAGCTCCATTAGAAAAGCACTTGCTTAGCATGCGAGTGTTATTGCGTGCGATACCCAAATTCTTTAAATTGCTATAAATTTTTCTAAATAGAACACAAATGTTGTTATATATGAGGCTAATACCTTTAAAATCCGCAAAGGGGTGCGTACATCCATTAGTAAAGTGCTTGCTTAGCATGCAAATGTTTTCGGGTTCGATACCCAACTTCCCTAAATTTCAATGAATTTTTTTAAACACAACACAAATGTTATGTTATATAAGGCTAACACCTTTAGAGTCCGCAAAGGGGAGGCGTAGCTCCTTTAGTAAGGCGCTTGCTTGGCATGCGAGTGTTATTGCGTTCGATACCAAACTTCTTTAAATTCCTATAAATTTTTCTAAATAAAACACAAATATTATGATACATAAGACTATTACCTTTAAAATCTGCAAAGGCGAGACGTAGCGTCATTTGCAGGGCGCTTGCTTAGCATGTGAGTGTTATTGCGATCGATACCTAACTTCTATAAATTTATATGAATTTTTCTAAATTGAACACTAATGTTGGGATAAATAAAGCTATTACCTTCAAAATCCCCGAGGGGGATACGTAGCTCCACTAGTAAAGCGCATGCTTAGCTTGCGAGTGTTATGGCGTTCGATACCCAACTTCTTTAAATTTCTATGAATTTTTCTAAATATAACACAAATGTTGTGATATATAAGGCTAATACCTTCAATATCCGCGAAGGAGAGACGTTGCACCATTACTAAAGCGCTAGCTTAGCATGCGCGTGTGATCGCGTTCGATACACAACTTCTATTATTTTCTATAAATTTTTCTAAAGAGAACACTAATGTTGTGATTAATAAAGCTATTACCTTGAAAATCCGCAAAGGGAAGGCTTAGCTCCATTAGTAAAGCGCTTGCTCAGCATGCGAGTGTTCTCGCGTTCGATACCCAACTTCTTTAAATTTCTATGAATTTTGTCTAAATATAACAAAAATGTTTTGATATATGTCTATTACCTTCAAAATCCGCAAAGGTGAGACGCAGTCCCATTAGTAAAGCGCTTGCTTAGCATGCGGGTGTTATCGCGTTCGATTCCCAACTGCTTTAAATTTCTATGAATTTTTCTAAATAGAACACAAATGTTTTTAAATATAAGGCTAATACCTTCAATGTCCGTAAAGGGGAGGCGTAGCTGCATTGGTAAAGCGCTTGCTTCGCATGCGAGTGTTATCGCGTTCGATACACAACTTCTTTAAATTCCTATGAATTTTTGTAAATAGAAAACAAATGTTGTGATATTAAAGGCTAATACCTTCAAAATTCGCAAAGGAGAGACGTTGCTCCATTAGTAAAACCCTTGCTTAGCATGCGAGTGTTATCGCGTTCGATACCCAAATTCTTATATTATCTATGAATTTTTCTAAATAGAACACAAATGTGGTGATATATCATGCTATTACTTTCAAAATCCGCAAAGGAGGAGGCGTAGCTCATTTAGTAAAGCGCTTGCTTAGCATGCGAGTGTTATCGCGTTCGAAAACCAACTTCTTAATTTTCTATTAATTTTTTTAATAGAACACAAATGTTGTGATATATAAGGCTAACACCTTCAAAATCCGCAAAGGGGAGGCGTAGCTCTATTCGAAATGCGCTTGTTTAGCATGCGAGTGTTATCGCGTTCAATACCTAACTTTTTTAAATTTCTGTGAATTTTTCTAAATAAAACACAAGTGTTGTGATATATAAGGCTAACACCTTCAGAATCCGCAAAGGGGAGGCGTAGCTTCATTTCTAAAGCGCTTGCTTAGCATGCGTGTGTTATCGCATTCGATGCCTAACTTCTGTAACTTTCTATGATTTTTTCTAAATAGAACTCAAATGCTGTGATATATAAGGCTAATACCTTCAAAATCCGCAAAGAAGAGGCGTAGCCCCATTTTTAATGCGCTTGCTTAGCATGCGAGTGTTATCGCGTTCGATACCCAACTTCTTTAAATTCCTAAGAAATTTTCTAAATAGAACACAAACGATGTGATATATAAGGCTAATACTTTCAAAATCCGCAAAGGGGTGGCGTAGCTCTCTTAGTAGAGCGCATGTTTAGCATGCGAGTGTTATCGGGTTCGATAGCCAACTTTTTTAAATTTTTATGAATTTTTCTAAATAGAACACAAATGTTGTGATATATAAGGCTATTACCAATTAATTTCGCCAAGGGGAGACGTAGCTCCATTGGTAAAGCGCATGATTAGCTTGCGAGTGTTATCGCCTTCGATACCCAACTTCTTTAAATTCCTATGAATTTTTCTAAATAGAACACAAATGTTGTGATATATTGCAACTACCCTCGAGTCTTCGGTTGGGCGCCTCAGACGGGTAGCCGGCCCGCTCAGTCGACAGATTACCTGAAACGGCGAAGATGGAGGAAGCCGGTGGCCTAGGTTGAATGAGAAGTCAAACATGTGAATTTAGAACAAGTTGAATTTATTCATTAACAAAAGAAAACGCTAATGGTCTGGTGATGATAACTCTGGCGAGCATGCCCCCAAAATCGAAATAAAACAAAAAAATGAAATGTCATGCACATAAGAGAATAAAAAATTACAAAGTGATTACAATCAGATAAAACTCTTCTTCGCGCGCGAATTCCCGCTTGACGGCCATGCGCGGCCGGGAACTCCTCTTCGTCGCCCGGTCGAGAGGAAGTCAACACTGATTGTCTGATGTACTGTTCACACCTCTCGATCGCGTGTACGACATAAGACACTCAAACAGAAAATACCTCTGTTAGGCGGCCTGTGCCACCCACTGAAGTTGAACGACCTCAGGTCAGCTGGCAGTTCGGCTGGCGAGGTTCGTGGCGGGCGAGGGGTGCCGCTCGGAAAATGTAGGTCAGATCAGGTACTTGCGAGGGTAGCGGCCAAGGCGGCCGGAACACAAAAGCGCCGTCTGCTCGCTGCGGTGAATGGGTCAGCACAGTTCATTCACTGACACGGTCGGTTCATTCCCGGTCGATCTCACAATACTTTGATACTAATGAGCCCGTGAATTATCGCACAAATTCACAAAGGAAAAGAGAGTCTCGAGTTCGCACGTAAATCGGACGTAATATAATACGAATTGCTGTCAAATGTTCATAATACTGTTCTGCGGCCTGCGTTCGTCACAGAAGTCTTGTACCCAAACTCTACAAGAAACTTAATAATTTTTTTTAAGTCCATCGAACCGAACGCTACAACAGAATATAACAGGTTCCCCCCTGCGGCCGCCACTTGCGTCCGATTCTGAACACGGCTCCCAAGCTTCTCTTTTGTGTCTCGTCGCTCCAAGTTTTAGGAAACCTCGTTCCCCCCACCAAAATTATCCCTGTGACTCTGGAATATTCTAGAACAAACCCGAATTCTGGCTGCTATTGGTGAAAGGGTACTGCGCATTAGATATTTTCTGCCCAATCAGAGGATGTTTTCGAGGCCGAGAAAAGAGTGAGAGAGGGGCTGGTTATCGCTCCCTCTCGCTTTAATTTTGCGTCGAAAAGGGGCAGTTATTAACGACCGGGGGGGTGTGAGGGGCTAGGAATCTCTAGGGAGGTTGACGGAAGAGTTCCAGGCGTCGTGGAAAAATACTGAAGGGGTCGTGTGCGGAGCGGCCACCCAGAGTTGGGGCACACGTGTCCGTGACAAATTAGGGAGCGAAGGGTGCCGACACCGTGGCGCCTCGCCTGGCCCTCGGGTCGCCTCCGTGGCGCCTCGCATCTCTCGCGTCGCCGCCTGCGTGGAGTTATTTTGCGGCAGAATAAACTTGAATTTATTCGGTATCACTACAATATAAAGCTATTACCTTCAAAATCCGCAATGGGGAGGCGTAGCGCCATTAGTAAACCCCTTTCTCAGCATGCGAGTGTTATCGCGTTCGATACCCACCTTCTCTAATTTTGTATGAAATTTTCTAAATAGAACACAAATGTGGTGATATATAAGGCTAATACCTTCAAAATTCGCAAAGGGGAGGCGTAGCTCCATTAGTAAAGCCAATGCTTAGCTTGCGAGTGTTATCGCGGTCGATACCCGACTTCTTTTAATTTCTATGAATTTTTCTAAATAGATCACAAATGTTTTTAAATATAAGGCTAATACCTTCAATGTCCGTAAAGGGGAGGCGTAGCTGCATTGGTAAAGCGCTTGCTTGGCATGCGAGTGTTATCGCGTTCGATACACAACTTCTTTAAATTCCTATGAATTTTTGTAAATAGAAAACAAATGTTGTGATATTAAAGGCTAATACCTTCAAAATTCGCAAAGGAGAGACGTTGCTCCATTAGTAAAACCCTTGCTTAGCATGCGAGTGTTATCGCGTTCGATACCCAAATTCTTATATTATCTATGAATTTTTCTAAATAGAACACAAATGTGGTGATATATCATGCTATTACTTTCAAAATCCGCAAAGGAGGAGGCGTAGCTCATTTAGTAAAGCGCTTGCTTAGCATTCGAGTGTTATCGCGTTCGAAAACCAACTTCTTAATTTTCTAATAATTTTTTTAATAGAACACAAATGTTGTGATATATAAGGCTAACACCTTCAAAATCCGCAAAGGGGAGGCGTAGCTCTATTCGAAATGCGCTTGTTTAGCATGCGAGTGTTATCGCGTTCAATACCTAACTTTTTTAAATTTCTGTGAATTTTTCTAAATAAAACACAAGTGTTGTGATATATAAGGCTAACACCTTCAGAATCCGCAAAGGGGAGGCGTAGCTTCATTTCTAAAGCGCTTGCTTAGCATGCGTGTGTTATCGCGTTCGATGCCTAACTTCTGTAACTTTCTATGATTTTTTCTAAATAGAACTCAAATGCTGTGATATATAAGGCTAATACCTTCAAAATCCGCAAAGAAGAGGCGTAGCCCCATTTTTAATGCGCTTGCTTAGCATGCGAGTGTTATCGCGTTCGATACCCAACTTCTTTAAATTCCTAAGAAATTTTCTAAATAGAACACAAATGCTGTGATATATAAGGCTAATACTTTCAAAATCCGCAAAGGGGTGGCGTAGCTCTCTTAGTAGAGCGCATGTTTAGCATGCGAGTGTTATCGCCTTCGATACCCATCTTCTTTAAATTCCTATGAATTTTTCTAAATAGAACACAAATGTTGTGATATATAAAGCTATTACCTTCAAAATCCGCAATGGGGAGGCGTAGCGCCATTAGTAAACCCCTTTCTCAGCATGCGAGTGTTATCGCGTTCGATACCCACCTTCTCTAATTTTGTATGAAATTTTCTAAATAGAACACAAATGTGGTGATATATAAGGCTAATACCTTCAAAATCCGCAAAGGGGAGGCGTAGCTCCATTAGTAAAGCCAATGCTTAGCTTGCGAGTGTTATCGCGGTCGATACCCGACTTCTTTTAATTTCTATGAATTTTTCTAAATAGATCACAAATGTTTTTAAATATAAGGCTAATACCTTCAATGTCCGTAAAGGGGAGGCGTAGCTGCATTGGTAAAGCGCTTGCTTGGCATGCGAGTGTTATCGCGTTCGATACACAACTTCTTTAAATTCCTATGAATTTTTGTAAATAGAAAACAAATGTTGTGATATTAAAGGCTAATACCTTCAAAATTCGCAAAGGAGAGACGTTGCTCCATTAGTAAAACCCTTGCTTAGCATGCGAGTGTTATCGCGTTCGATACCCAAATTCTTATATTATCTATGAATTTTTCTAAATAGAACACAAATGTGGTGATATATCATGCTATTACTTTCAAAATCCGCAAAGGAGGAGGCGTAGCTCATTTAGTAAAGCGCTTGCTTAGCATTCGAGTGTTATCGCGTTCGAAAACCAACTTCTTAATTTTCTATTAATTTTTTTAATAGAACACAAATGTTGTGATATATAAGGCTAACACCTTCAAAATCCGCAAAGGGGAGGCGTAGCTCTATTCGAAATGCGCTTGTTTAGCATGCGAGTGTTATCGCGTTCAATACCTAACTTTTTTAAATTTCTGTGAATTTTTCTAAATAAAACACAAGTGTTGTGATATATAAGGCTAACACCTTCAGAATCCGCAAAGGGGAGGCGTAGCTTCATTTCTAAAGCGCTTGCTTAGCATGCGTGTGTTATCGCGTTCGATGCCTAACTTCTGTAACTTTCTATGATTTTTTCTAAATAGAACTCAAATGCTGTGATATATAAGGCTAATACCTTCAAAATCCGCAAAGAAGAGGCGTAGCCCCATTTTTAATGCGCTTGCTTAGCATGCGAGTGTTATCGCGTTCGATACCCAACTTCTTTAAATTCCTAAGAAATTTTCTAAATAGAACACAAATGCTGTGATATATAAGGCTAATACTTTCAAAATCCGCAAAGGGGTGGCGTAGCTCTCTTAGTAGAGCGCATGTTTAGCATGCGAGTGTTATCGCCTTCGATACCCAACTTCTTTAAATTCCTATGAATTTTTCTAAATAGAACACAAATGTTGTGATATATAAAGCTATTACCTTCAAAATCCGCAATGGGGAGGCGTAGCGCCATTAGTAAACCCCTTTCTCAGCATGCGAGTGTTATCGCGTTCGATACCCACCTTCTCTAATTTTGTATGAAATTTTCTAAATAGAACACAAATGTGGTGATATATAAGGCTAATACCTTCAAAATCCGCAAAGGTGAGGCGTAGCTCCATTAGTAAAGCCAATGCTTAGCTTGCGAGTGATTATCGCGGTCGATACCCGACTTCTTTTAATTTCTATGAATTTTTCTAAATAGATCACAAATGTTTTTAAATATAAGGCTAATACCTTCAATGTCCGTAAAGGGGAGGCGTAGCTGCATTGGTAAAGCGCTTGCTTGGCATGCGAGTGTTATCGCGTTCGATACACAACTTCTTTAAATGCTTATGAAGTTTTGTAAATAGAAAACAAATGTTGTGATATTAAAGGCTAATACCTTCAAAATTCGCAAAGGGGAGGCGTAGCTCCATTAGTAAAGCGCATGCTTAGCTTGCGAGTGTTATCGGGTTCGATCCCCAACTTATTTAATTTTCTATGAATTTTTCTATATAGAACACAAATGTTGTGATACATAAGGCTAATACTTTCAAAGTCCGCACAAGGGAAGCGTAGTCCCATTAGTAAAGCGCTTGCTTAGCATGCGAGTGTTATCGCGATCGATACCCAACTTCTTTATATTCCTATGTATTTTTCTAAATAGAACACAAATGATGTGATATTAAAAGCTAATACCTTCAAAATCTGCAAAGAGAGAGACATTGCTCCATTAGGAAAGCCCTTGCTTAGCATACGAGTTATATCGCGTTAGTACCCAACTTCTATTAATTTCTATGAATTTTTCTAAATAGAACACAAATGTTGTGATATATAAGGCTAATACCTTCAGAGTCCGCAAAGGGGAGGCGTCGCTCCATTAGTAAAGCGCTTGCTTAGCATGCGAGTGTTTTCGCGTTCGATACCCAACTTCTTTAAATTCCTATGAACTTTTCTAAATAGAACACAAATGTTGTGATATATAAAGCTATTACCTTCAAAATCCGCAATGGGGAGGCGTAGCTCCATTAGAAACCCATTTCTCAGCATGCGAGTGTTACAGCGTTCGATACCCACCTTCTTTAATTTTCTATGAATTTTTATAAATTGAACACAAATGTGGTGATATAGAAGGCTAATACTTTCTAAATCCGCAAAGGTGAGACGCAGCTCCATTAGTAAAGCGCTCTCTTAGCATGGGAGTTTTATTGCGTTCGATACCTAACTTCTATAAATTTCTATGAATTTTTCTAAATAGAACACAAATATTGTGATATATAAGTGTATTACTTTCAAAATCCGCAAAGTGGAGGCGTAGCTTCAGTAGTAAAGCGCTTGCTCAGCATGCGCGGGTTATCGCGTTCGATACCCAACTTCTTTATATTTCTATGATTTTTTCTAAATATAACACAAATGTTGTGATATATAAGGCTATTACCTTCAAAATGCGCAAAGGGGGGACGTAGCTCCTTTAGTAAAGCGCTTGCTTAGCATGCGAGTGTTGCCGCGTTCGATATTTAACTTCTTTAAATTTCTATGAATATTACTAAATAGAACACAAATGTTGTGATATATAATGCTATTACATTCAAAACCCGCGAAGGGTAGGCGTAGCTCTATTAGTATAGTGCTTGCTTAGCCTGCGAGAGTTTTCGCGTTCGATACCCAACTTCTTTAAATTTCTATGAAATTTTCTAAATAGAACACAAATGTTGTGATATATAAGGCTAATACATTCAAAGTCCGCTAAGAAGAGACGTAGGTCCATTAGTAAAGCGCTTGCTTAGCATGCGAGGGTTATCGCGTTCGATACCAATCTTCTTTATATTTCTATGAATTTTTCTAAATAGAACACAAATGTTATGATATATAAGGCTAATACCTTCAAATCTTATTTTTTAAATGTAGTCATTCATCGTCAGTCATTTTTACTTATTCCTTTGTCCACGGCACAGGGACGTCGGAAGTATGTGTCAGGGGGGTCTGAGCGACCCCCCAATCGTAGAATTGGAGGGTCGCCGACCCCCTAAAATTAAAATAAATGGCAATAAAATCTTACGTTAAGTATCCGACTTTTCTTTTGTTTTTTCGTCGTTTGAAAATATGAACGTTCTCAGAAAACACTTTACCCAAATAGACGATACGCCGCGTCCGATGTTCTATAGTTAAGAAAGAATAAAGAATTTAATAAAAAATGGCTCGATATAAAAGTGTTATTTTCTTCTTGCTAAATGTGTCATCGGCTCGAACGAAAACTTTGTTGCAATACAACAAAATTCTCTGCTGAATATATTTATAAACAATTACTCTAAAAGTATAAATAGTTACTATATAAATTATATAATTATAATTTATATTATAATTTATAATCTATATAAATTACAATATATATATCAGTATTTATATATATATATATATACACATATATATATATATATATTGATTGACAGGAAGGGGTGAGGATTAAAGTGAGTCTATAATCGCCCCCCCCTATTTGAAAATACTTCCGACGTCCCTGCCACGGCATGTGCACATTTCCTTTTAATCGTTGGTAGAGAATCGCGAGACGTTGGTATTATTACAGCGGACTTGTAGAGATTTATTGAATTTGAAATGACTGCTTGGATATTTTGGGGTTTAATGAACGAAATATTGCTAACTGAATTGGACGCAATGAAAAGTAAACGAAAAATGAACCAAATATCAGAATATCATAACCAATATTTGTGCACAATTTTACGAATATACCGAAATTAAATGAAGTTCTACATGTAAAGAAACATGTGCATATAAAGTAATTCACATATAAAATGTATAGCGACGAAGTAAAAAGAATACCATACGCAGTATTGATCCATGTATAAACATAATTAAAGTACTGGACGAAAAACAAGTGGAATACCACATATTTCAAACAAAATAAAACAGAGCATTCCACGAAGTACTTCTTTATATTCACCCATTAGTGAACCAAGAAGGATAAATGATGAACTTATATTTCAGGGCCACCTTGTTCGTAGCAAACGTAATGTGCGACAACTGGGAACCAAGAAGCCTCTCTGTCTACACATTATAGACTTAGAATCACATAAACACAACAAAGAAATTTACAAAATTGACGAAGCTTTTGAATGCAATCATTAAATTTTAACTACCATGTAAACAGAAAACCTGTTTAATGGCATCGGTGTAAAAAATGCGGTCATAAGAGAACCTATTGTAAGGCAAGGCCTAGATGCGTAAAATGCGGCACTGAATATTTAGAAATGAATGTTGAAAGGATACATCATAGCCGACTACATGCCCTACATGTCAACACGTATACAGGCTCACACGAAAAAATTACTTACGGAACCTATAAAAATGTCATTGATGTAGTGATGTAGCGATTTTTTTCTGATATTTTTTTGTTAAACTGTATATCATATGATTAATGTTAAAAAAATAATAGTTTATAAATTTCCGGACGAAAAATCTTTTTAAAATATGAAAATGAACTTCGACTTTTTCCCCTATGAGACGCTTTCATCGTTCCTATTCATTCGCTCAGAATATTACAATCAATTTCGAGATTTCAACGAAAGAGGACGTTTTGAAGTCAGCTGATGCGAAAACAGTATGGTTTTTTCTCGAAACGTCCGTTCATCGGTCCGCTTGTCTGTCTGTGAACACACTAGTGCTTAAACTATTCTGAGAATTTTTTGCCAAACATATTGCCTTATTGATCTCGCCTGGCTAGAGATCCTGAAATTTGAAAATAATTCTTTAAATATTGTGGTGATTCAGTTGAAGAGGTTTTTCCTTCAGATGAAATTAGTTCTTGACAGCCAGTTATTTATAAAATATCATGTAAACTTTTCTGATTATATTAGTTGTTTTGGCATAATCATGATTGAAATATGAGCAGTATTAAAGAATATTAATTTTTTTTAATTGCATCATATTTGTGTTATTTAAATGTTCTGTATGGATAGTTTTAAATTCACTGAGTAAAATGAAATGAACTTAATTTTGATACATTATTTTGATTTTTCAAAAAAATGTTTTCAATAAATGTAATTTTTGATACATCTCTCATGTTGTTAATACTTACATTACGGGCATTTTTAATACATAATTGCATTTGTAAGTGCAAATGCTTCAAATGATTTCAAATGCATTTTCTCTAAAATCCAAAACTCTTTCTTTTGAAAATGAACTAAAAATTGCGCATTTTCATAAAGCGCTTAAACGACATTTTTTCAAAAACGTCTCCAAATGCTTCAAGGAAAATTGCTTATAAGAAGAAGTAGGTTCTTCCTTCTATGATATTCTTAAAGTCGTATTTCAGTTCAACAGTAATGGAATGATTAATAGAGAATATATTAAAAAAGAGTGGTTGTAGAACAACACATACTTTCTCGCATTATTTCTAAATTTACAAATTTCGAAAATTCTGGGACATCAACGAAAATGAGATCTGCACCATTCTTTTAAGCTTTTCTTGTTGTATTTGTAGAAAAAAGATAAGAAAAAAGTTTGGGGCGGTTTTTAAAAAAAATGTTTTTTTGTGAAGTGTATACATTTTAAGCACAAAATACGTAAAAACTACGCGTTTTATTAACTTATTTTAAATGACAGTTTTTAAAGAGCTGATTTTTATAACAGATTCTTTTTAACGCAAGAATCTCTACCTTCAATTATGTAGTTTTGAAGTGTTAAGATTAAACAATTTTTGACAATACAGATTTCGTTCTAAATGAGACTAACTCCACTTTTTTCCGTCCTTTGATACATACTAGAAGACAACTTAAAGAAAAAATTGGAACCGTTTCTTGAGGAAAAAAATCTTTAAAATGTAAATAACTATCTAAATTTCACACAATATTACGCGAAAAACACTGATAGTTTTGATAAATTGTAGTACATGACCTTATTTCAAAATTTGTCTTTAAATAACACTTTTCGTTAAGAAAAGAATATCTAACTTCAATATTGTAGTCGTAAGAAGCTACCGAAAACTTTTTTGAGCGTTGTATTTATCGAAAAATGAGATATTGTTACGAATACGATTACGATATTTTTACCTGCACCCTTCACTTAGGCGTTCTTTACGCTATCAGAGATCAAAGTTTAATCAAAATTTTTGGAACCTTTTTTGAGAAAATTTTCAAAATGTTGACGCTCTTTACACAGAAACCCCAAAATCAAAATGTCCGTTGCAAAATCAAACGGCCTCGAAATCTTGTAAATCGATCGAGGAATATCAGTTTTGGAGAAAATGAGCAGTACAGTTTTGGCGCTAACATTGACCAAGACGGACGAACGGACAGACACACAGACGTTTTGCAGTCAATCGATTTTTCTGTATCAAGGACCCCAAAACCATGGATTCTAATTACACAACATGTTAAAGGAAGTAATTTGCTATATTATCGTATATGAACACAATTTACCCAATTTTTCGTTACCAGGATCTGGCAATATGTGTTTTTCTATCGAAAATTCACAGGCACATGATTACAACACTTTCACTCGTAACGAAGAAATTATGAAAAAGTAAAAATATGATACAGGCACCAATGCATAGTTGCTGTAAAGAGGGTGAAAGAAAAACAAAAACTAACTCAGACTCAATTTATTAAGAGACTAACAACTATGAGAAATTCGTGCTATTTTGGAGTAGGACTAGAAAAGTTAGCCTTTGTATCTCAGAAACTTATAACAAGTAAAGCTGGAAAAATAGCGAGTTGCTGTGAGTTTTAAACTGCAAACCTGCAAGTTTTAAACTTTTTATTTCTAAAAGTCAGTATTTTACCGTCTCTTAAATAGATAGGTCTTCCACTAATGCGATAACTAGCTTTTTAGTGGCTTAGCCATTCTAAGACATGTGGAATAATGAATAGGAAGTAGGAATAGTTCAGTTTGCTTAGCTGTGAGTGAAAATATTGATTTTTTTGCCAACCGGCAACGCTGTGAAGCCTCTTATCTCATTTCACGTAGAGTCGAAAGTGCTTCCCGGGACCATTGGCAAGTCGGCAGTAGCTTGAGGCTTATGAGAGAAAATCGATAATCCCTCTTCAGAAATATGAGTTTATTCAATTCTTTTCTCGTGGTTAACACAGAGAAATTACTAATATTGTCCCCAGGTGTATAACTGGAAGCAATCATTTTTGTGTTAATCTTTGGTAGAAATATATTTTAGAAATGAAAAAATCTCTATTCATTTTTTTTCAAAATCTGTATTATCTTTGTTGTATATTAAAAATAGAATATACAAAATGTATTTCTACATACATCTGAAATCGTTAGATTTTCATAATGTTGTAATTAACTCCAATAGCATAACACTGGTCGACAAGGTTTTCTTCACAAGAAACTTGATTAGTGAATCTAGTGCGTTTTTTCACACAGAATTAAAATATGTATTCAGAAATTTTCCATCAGGCACAGCTTTTAGTGACAGATATATTTTAAAATCTGATTTTAACATTCTCTTTGACATGCCTTAGAAACCTTTACCTCATACATAGCGATTTTATTCAAGCTGTAAATAGATATTTTATTTATATATTTATTTTACTCAAGCTGGAAATTATATGAAATGTCATGCTGAAACACCAAGAAGCAATACCTTGCAGTTTAATCCACGTTTTGACATGGTCAGACTAGTTAATCAGGCATTGTGATGTGTCATTATTGAGGTGTCTATGAACTTGTTAGTTCGAATATTACGTGTGATATATTTCCTTCCTTTCTATTTAGAAATGTTTTGTGCAATTTGTGTTTTAATGTTTTGTATTTTCATCATGCAAAAAAGTGTGTAAATCATGCAGATAATTTCTGTTGTATTTGTGGTTAGCTGTCTTGAAAGATTAAGAGGCCAGATTTAAAGCCACATGCGAAAAAGTGTTATCAACACTGCTTTGGCTGTGAAATTGGTGATTTTGAAAAGATATGTTTTCAAATATTTGTTTTGTTCTCATTCTCTATCAAAAGCGTTTGTGAGCATGCATAGGAACATATGAACTAGGATTCTTAATATCACATTTTTCTATTTTAAATGGCCTGAAAAATTGAGAAAATGTTAAATAAAAAATGTCAGCCATGGATGATAGCTGGAAAGAAGTCGATGTAAAACCAATAATCTAGTCTAGATTAAAGAAATCAGAAGAGATCTAGTACCTATATCTAGATCTAGATGTATAGTAGCTCTAACAGAATGGCACAGAGTTTTTCGAAACTCTGTGCCATTCTGTTGCAACACTAGTTTCTTTTTATATGACAACGAAACCGCTCCAACATTTGCGAGGTTTGGCATACAGGAGTCCCACCAACTATGGGCCTCCCCCGTAACTTCTAAACGGTTCCCGATATAGAAATGTAGTTTTCGTCCAACAATGCGGAATCACGGGGCAAGTAATGTGCCGTAGGGATATTGTCCGAAATATTTTTCGAGAAATTTCATCATCTTTCATTTTTTAAATAACACCATGAATTTTTCTCACTAGCGAGAGGTAGATCACAAGTAGACGAGTGCAATGACGTAACATGTTATTGTTTTAATAGTATTTTGAACCCAAAATTATACTTTCTGACAAGTAATTTTAAATTAAATGCACGAGGTTTCCTGTAGCAATCCTTGCAACTGTTGCCATTCAGGAAGGTTGCATTCCTGACGCCGGCTCTTTTCGAGGAGAGGCCGCCAAGGCCTTCACCAAAAGTGACAATAGCGACGGCTGCTATAGCAAGTGCAGGTTTCATTTAAACTCTGTCAGAAAGTATAAGTTATTACACAAAATACTATCAAAATATTAACATATGTTACATCATTGCATTCCCCTTTTGATGATTTACCTATTGCTAGTAAGAAAAATATACGATTCGATTTAAAAAAATCCAAGTTGATTTAATTTCTCCAAAACTAAAAATATTTCAAACAATAGCTCCACACCATTTCACTTGCTCCATGACTCCACATAGTTGAGCGAAAACTGTATTTTGATATCGGAAACCGTTTAGGAGTTTGGGGATGGCCCATAGTTGGTGAGACTCCTTGTAGTAAATCATTAGCTGGATTGTGTAATGGAATCTCGAAACCTATGCTCTCAAATTCAAATCCCAGTTCGGAAAATGATTTCGCAGGTGCTAAACACTCCCAAAACTACGTTTTTCGTTCAATTCTACGATTCTTAATTAAGAGATGAGACGTCATTGGCCGCGACAATATATGCAATCCAGTTCGAATTGTAAAATTTTTGCTCGGATTTAACTTCAATTTTTATATTACGTAATTGTTATAAAGAAATCGAGAAAGTATGTCCACCACTCGTTATTCAATTTAGAGGGGGGACAATATTACACAAGAACTACAAAAACACAGTATCACTCGAATTAAACATAGCTTTGCTCGAAATATTCATATTACTGAAAAATATAAATATTCTGGAAAACTATATACTATAAAGTGGAAAGATTGAAAGTTGAAGAATAGATTTCACTGAAAAATATGGTTTGAATTTTGGTGGTGTAGGTTGTAGTGATACCGAATCCATTACGGCTGCGAGCCTGAGAATTGCGCCGTGTTGCGCGACAGAGGGGCCGACGGCGGCGCCAGGCCACCCGCTGGACCCGCCCCCTAACGATTCGTCGCACCCAAGTGTCCCGCAGCCTGGGAAGTCTTCCCGTGCACGTTCACGCCAGTACTTTTCCGCGGCGCTCCTCGCCTTCCCCATCCTCCCTTGAGATTTTCGTTCCCCCCCAGTCATTAATTTCTGCCCCTATTTGACAGAAAATTGAAGTGAGAGAGAACGAGTGCGGGTCTCTCTCTCATTTCTCGGCCCCAAAAACTTCCGATGATTGGGCGGAATTATTCTACGACGCAATACCCTTTCACCAATAGCCGTCCGACGTGGACAAAGCTCTAGAATGTTCTAGAACATTCTGAGGGAATTTTGGTGGGGGAAGGGAGGCTCGAAAGAGAAGAGGTGAGGCCACCACAGAGACAGGCTGTGACGCCGTCACAGAGAGTGGACGTAAGAGGCGGTCAGGGGGACGAGACGTTATAGTGGAGGCGCCCGGCGCCAGAGATAAAGTTTTGTTTATTAGTTGGACTTATAAGAAAGCGTTGAGTTTTCGAGAGGAATTTGTGAGCGGTTATTAAATAAGTGTAGACCGCGGACTGTGAAAGGTTTTATTGACATTCTAATAGTTCAGAAAAAGTATCTGACCTGTGCTCGTGTTCGGAACATTATCGTGGAATTATTTGATCGTTCACGAACTTGCTACGAACTCTAAAGTACCGTGCGGTGAACCGAAAGTGACAAGGTCGTTCAGCTGTGCAGACATTATCTGAGTATTAGCGACAATAAGTGAGCGGCGCTGTGTGTTGGGTCAACACTCCTGCGACCCCGCCTACTACCTGACTCGGCACTGCGCGATCCTTTGTGCGGCGCCCCAAGACGTCCCACGCCGCCCCTGTCAAACAGCCGGCGGCTCGAGGTCGTTCAACTCTGGTTTGTTGTACCCGCTGAGACGGTATTCTTTTTTTATTCTTTTGGCGCGCCCGTGGTCGAAAGGCACAAACAGTTTGGTGAACAATTTTTAATTACCTTTGACCGGGCGACGAAGAGAAGATTCCCGGCCGCGCTTGGCTGTCAAGAGGGAATCAGCGTAGAGAAAAATATTGTTTGTTTTCTTTTACTGTAGTAATTTTCACTTGTTACTTTATTTTATTATCGTATGTGTGCATGTCATATTTTGGAATTGGAAAGGGGAGCATGCTCGCCGTAATGAGTGGTAAAATCTTGCAATTCTTCTTTTAAAATAAAAGCCACCTATTTGTTTACATGAGTAAAAGTCTCTTATTTTACACCGGCCACCAACTTCCTCATTCTTCGTCAGTTTAGGCAAGCCTTTCTATCGACTGAGCGAGCCGGCTACCACGTCTACGGCGCCCAACCGACAGACGGGTAGTCGCAAGGTCAGGATCACAAAAATCAAATCAAATTTTCGATTTCGAGAGGATTTACTAATAATCGAACATAAATTATAATTGCAAAAGCATTTTACTAAAATTTAGCTAACAATTTAAAAAATTGGAGCAGATTATGAATAGATTTTAAAGATGTCGTATGGGCTTTGCGTGAAGTGACATCCACAATTTTGTTATCAGAATCAAATTCGGCTCCCAACGAGTTAGGTTGTGCATTTTCGGCAAAATGTCGACATCAATATATTGATAATTTATTTCCTTTTTATCACATTCTCAGCCGTTCTCATTCCGGTGTTTAAGTCAAATGGTAGAGAACGTAGGATTCTGGTCGTTCAATTATTCTGAACATAATCATCCTAACAATGGTTATTATTAGTTTAAATGTTATTATTAATGTTTGCTTTTCTGAGACACGGGCTGCATTTAAGTAACACAATAAATTAAAGAAATTGAGGATGTTATTATTATTAGAAGGTAGTGGCTCCACTGTTGAAATGACGTATTCATTCATATGCTCAGAGAAATTGTGCGTTCTCATAAGATGACCTTCTTGGCATTTACGTATTTAGGGAACATTTGTAAGAACTTCAATTTCCATGATTTTTACTCGCTAAGCAAACGACTTGCGTTCTGAAGGTAGTTTCAGATACCATTCTGGCGTCAGGGTCGCATGAAAAAAGAGAGCCGCTCAATGCACATTGCATTTCGAAAACGGCTTGAAGGGTAGATTTGTCAGAGAACTGCGATTGACTTCCTAAGAAATGGGAGTTGTCATGACATGCTAATTTCATATAAACAATTACATATCTCGAAAACGAAAGGTGATACCGCCGATCGGATTGCGGAATTTTGCATCTCATTCAAAGGCAGTTTAGAAAAGGCAATAAAATAATTTTGCAAAATTTGGAAATTTATAAACCATTTCCCAATTTTGCAATTCTGAAGAGGAAAGGGTTCTCTTATATTCCAGAACCGAAAACTGCAAATATACAACTTTTCAACAATTAACAATTTTATAAACAATTCCTAAACTTGCGCTATACGGCCCTCGTATTGTCTTTGAGGTGAATATTGCAAAATAACAATTTTGACAAGCGATGCAAAATTATTATTGAATACCTGGTTTAATTGTTGCAAAAATCTTAAATTTCGTAAACACTGATATTCGAAAACTATTACTTCGCCAAAACTTCCCACTCCCAATTATTTTTCCGATCCTGGAGCCGCCTTTGCACACTTAAGTTTTTCGTCTTGGATCCGTAATATTCGTTCACGTACTTAAGTTGTTTTGCGTTAAAAAAGGGGATAATATTCAATTGATTGTTTTGCAAGTAAACCAGAATTAAAAATTCCCAAATTTCCTTTTCAGATCCACTAATTCTATCGCATCTGCTGAACTTTTTATGTCGTAATGTATGATATTATCTTTATTGATATATTTCTTCTAGACGATCAAATGGCTTGCATCACGACGCGATGGAGACTATCCCCGCCCCCTGTGCCTTCTACGCCAATACTCGCAATCATTCGGATAAACGCGCGTATCATAGAGAACGTTCGTACTAGAGATCATGATTGCGGGAAATCTAGCCTATCAGCTTCTCAGTCATTGTCAGTTGGTTCAAAATGTTCTTTTGTAATAGTTAACTATGAAAGGACCAGATGGCGTTTTCGTCCGTACAGTGTGCCAGAATGCGCGGAAAGACTGGGACTTGAAATTGCCCGTTACCCATTTTATGTGTCGACAACTGTACAAAATATGACGAGGGGACAAACGGAAATAAGACAAGAGGGATTAATAGGAGAAATGGGGCAAAGGGACATGTTTATGCACAGATTTATGAGCACTGGTAAAATTTGAATCCGAGAGTCCACTAAAATATTTTTAATGGACCCGAGCATTTTAGCGGCTGTTGCTATGGACGCGCTCTTAAAGCGTTATTTAAATGTTTGTTAAGGAGCTAAGCGCGTGTTTACCGACGTAAATAACAAAGTAGTGGATTTGAACCAGCACGAACAGTTTCTCGACATTAGTAATGGTTATGTAATACTATTGTTCCGTACACACCACAAAGCCCTCGCCGGCGTCCTCCTTCAGAGGCTCGCCACCCGCCGTGCGGACCCGGCGCCCGCACGTCGCCACCCTCACCGCCGGCCTCCCCTCCCCGATACTTCATTTTAATATTATATTCACCTTTTCCTGTTTCCCACTAGTTTTTAAATGTATGTTTAAACATTCGACGTAGGCTCATGAAAGGCACAGCATTTATGAAAGTTACTGCCATCGATTACCGCAAGAGGTTGCATTACAATAACTTGAAGTAACTATCTGCTAATAAGTAGCATATTTGATCACAGAACTTATAGGCAAGAATTCCTTATTTAACACAAAAATGTATGTTTATACAGGGGCCCCCAGATATTGTTCTGTCAGTTCCAATGGAACTTAAGCCACTGGTCATCATTCATAACAGAAAAACGAGTTCAATTTAGAGATTGGAAAACTAAGATGTCCGATAATGTCTGCCATTCTATAGCACCACTAGTTTTTCTAAATTTAGTAACAGAATTTTATCCACTTTTTCGTTACCAGATCCCAGCTCTAAGAGTTCCCGTGCAAGAGCGAAAATTCGCCGTTTTCCCCCGCACAATTTCATAACTTTCTCTTCTTACGAAGTATTCGTAAGGCGAGAAAGTAATAATAATTTGGGAACCATTAAGGCTCAAGTACACGAGGCGAGTTTACAAGCTACAAGCCGGCATTTTCACAAGCAGCTCGTAAGTTCAGTGAACTTGATGCACTCGTCCGTTAACTGCTTGTAAAAACCCTCTGGGAAAAGTTGAACTGCCGGCGACCTTACACGCTACTCGCCGGCTTTTGAGTGATCTAGCTTGTAAACTAGCCACGTGCACTCACAGTAGCTTGTACACAAATTGCTGCTAGCATTGGTTTTGAAGATGTGAGACTAGCTGGTTCTGCAGTTGGAGTTGCAGTTGAAGCTAATGTCATTAAAAACGAGTCAATTAGACGATAATTAGACGCGAAACGGAAAGTGCATAAGAGAAACGTGTGGATGAAACCGTGGATAGGAAGACGTAATAAGTTTAGTAAATTTCCAAAACAACCTAACCTAACCTTAATAACCTTCAATAACAGCAGACGACAACTCGTGGTTTCCACACGCCAGCTAGATAGCTACTGAGAAAGTGGGAAATTTTGTGTTTACTCGTCTACTAGTGTACTTGCCGATTCGCCGGCTTTTTACAAGCCGGCTTGTTAGCTTGTAAACTTACCTCGTGCCTCGTGTACTTGAGCCTTTAGGGATATGTAAGTTGATCGCATGCGTTCTGGTTATATTGTATTTCAATTTAACGTTGAAATACTCATAAATTTACTTAAATTGGTTTCTACAGATTGTAACATCCCGAACACTCTCTCATCGAGCTCGGCGGGATGGATCTCAGGGGTGGCCCGACTTACCTCTCGAGTTATGTCGGCGCTACTTTGCCTCGTACGCCCGGCTGAAAGTTGGGCAGGACCCATGCGTGACTGGACAATTTTCATGCATTAGGCATTGAAAGACTCGTTCTTAATCACTGAGTTTAATTAGTGCAAATAATTATGAGGTGAAACCGCCGGCGGCGATGTCGGCGGCGCGGCGGCGAGGTTGTGCTGCCCCGATACGGCGACAACGACCGCGTCCTTTGTCGGCGGCCGTCTCTCAGGTCGAGTCTGGGCATTCATTCGTCAGTTCGATCCCCACACCCGTTCAGTGTTCGGCTCCTTTCAGGCGACTAATAAGCGGGTGGCGAAGTGGCGGCGATGCGTTGCCCGCGGCAGTCAGGCGTCTCGCGGCAATGGCGGGGCCTCTACTAGTGCATCGGCATTGAATGAGCCCGCACGTCCCCCATGAATCTCATCACGGTCGTTTTATGACGGTCGCTAGGCTTCGCAGTGCAAACTTTGCACGAGTGGCGCCCCGTTACTGAAGTAGCTGCTGACCACGCTCTCAACAGACTCTGAGAGTGGTCGCAGGCGCCTCTCCCATCGCAATGAATGTGCGACTAGTCGCTGGCGTCCCTCCCATCGGAATGACCGAATCTCACCCTCGCATCTACCTCCCTCGATCGTGAGATCACGTGTCTCCACGTGTCAGGGCCAAAAGCTTCCAAAACGGCCTTTTGTTAATTAAGACAACGGCGAGATTAGTGGCTCCAATGGCCTTAACGAAATAGCGGGACGTCCAGTGAATATATTAAAAGGAGTGGAAATCAAGAAAATGACAATTTAAGCTTTTTAAATAATTTGTCCAGTGTCGGCGAAATGAACAAAGAGAAGATAAACAAGAGTTTAATTGCAATAGGAAAAAAATCCAAGAAAAGAAAATTGGAACAAAAATGGTATCCCCATGGGAAATTTCAAAAAGTACGAAGTGTCAACACATACATTTTTCACACTCAACATCCTTCAATATCCATCAAAGAATCAATTTTGATTCTTTGATGGATATTTAGAAACGTATCGATTCCTTTCACTAAACAGATGACGTTGAAAATTTAAATTTGACAATTTTGGAAAGTTGGACATACAAAAAAATTAAACATTTTGCAGCAACCGAAAGTATGATAAAAGTTAGCAAAAGAAAATGGAATTTTGTCCAGACCTGGAGTAAATTCGGTAAGGCATTAAAACTGTGCGTTGTGACGAAATTTTAGGAATTCTCTGGTAAGCGAGTACAAGTAATTTGTGAGGGACCAGAAAATTTCAAAATGTCAGTCAAAACATGAGTCAAGAATCCATCATTTAATTTTTTTAAAATATATTAATATTACATATATATTATACAAAATAAATATTATTATTATTCATAAATTCAATCGTGAAGTTTCACCACCTCAAAAAGTACTTAAATTACTCCTTCAACCAAAGAAACCGACGAAACCCGTCTATTGCAGCAATCTACTACACACTGTTTCGTAAAATATTCATATCTTTTAAAGTTATTGAGATCCCACTTTTATATTTTTCTAGAGTTATCATCAATACTCTAGTGCGTTTATAAATGTTTTTTAAAAATGTTTAGCTCATCGAGTTCACAAAAATACTCAATGTTCAAAATTTAAATAAAAAAATGAAAATTCAGGAGATAAAATATTTTGCAAAATCTTAAAATTTAAGCATATTTTTAAATTTTGAATGGAACTGGAACGAAATTTCTATAATTAGTGTATTCAAATATATGATATTTTTACTTTAGTGATGCGCGTCATTTTTAGCAAATTTCATTATGCAATATTTCCGAAAATAATAACGTAAGAAAAAATAAAAATACACGTGTTAACTTATTTGATTCATGTAACAAATAGAAAAACTTAGAAAAAAAAATAAAAATATGAAGGAAAAGTTTTGGCCTTTTTTGTGCGATTTGACGTGGAATGGCCCACATAGAAGATCAAAATCAAAATTAATAAATATTTTTCATTGTAATGGGACATATCATGAAACACGTTCTGATGTTTATTTATTTATTACTAATACTATTATTATTACTATTATTATTATTATTATTATTATTATTATTGTTTCATTATCAGCATTTTTATTAAGTTCCCGATATTTAACTAAATGTTAATTTTGCAAATACGAATATTATTAATTACAAATAATAATAATAAAAATAAAAAGAGAAACTGAACTGGCAGAAGTCTTTTGCAATATTTGAAAATTTTAAAACACCAATTCAACAATTTTAAAATTATTATCTTACTGTAGAATGAGAATTCTAATCTCCAAATGAAAAAAGGAAACAATATGTTTACCTCTTCAATCGGGTTATATGAGTGCCTGTGAAACAAGTGCTATTGCTACTTCTTTCCTCTTATCCACATTTTGATCGGACGAGGTCTGACTGGGAGTCATTTCTTCTTTTAAAAAACAGCATATCAAAAAATGAACATGTAGAGGTCTTCAGTTGATCTCCAGCACCACCAGAATTATATTTACTCTCTTTATTTACTTTTTGTTCTTTTTTTCGATATGTGTCCTAAGTTTCTTCCACTTAGATCGAGCCATTTCTTCTGAAAATAGAAGAAGACATTTATGAAACAATAGTTTCATGTTGTTTATTACATATGCTATTTTAGTTTTCAACGTAGACGTTGATGTAACATATCTAGTTTTGTATCACTTTGTGAATCAATGATTTTCTAAAAAATTGAACTTATTCCATTTCCTTTCTTATTACATAATGCTGATGTTTTTTTAATTGACCTCTTCAGAAATCAAACTTGTCACCTATTTTATTCATATAATTATATGTAATAGTGTGAATGTGGACTTACAATGTTAATAATTATTCAATTCATTTTTGGAAGAAGATTTAGTATTATATTAGGTAGGATTGTGGAACTTGAGTTGCTTCATTATTGTGCACAAAACTTGACGGAGGGACACTTATGCCTCCAGATAGTGAACTACCTGGAACTTTTGCAAAAATGCCAAATGTTCTGGTAGCCGTTAAAGCACTCCTCTCAAACCGTACCTCTTGAAACCTTATGCTCGCAGGGACTTGACACTGGCAAAAACATATTTTAATTATCGCCTCTCACACATTGTGCTTTTAGCATTCTTTATGCAAAGTGGCATGTTTTGGAAAGGGCAATGGAAACAGTACCTAACCCAATAAACATTATTAACCCTTGGTTGACATATTCGGAAAGGGTTTATATACCATTCGGGTCATTGGGTACTCGACAATTTGCATATGAGTATTTTTGAATTTTTTTCTTGGTGAGTAGTTGTTCTCTCCGGGAGTGCTA
Source organism: Acheta domesticus (assembly GCA_031308135.1). Classification (NCBI taxonomy): domain Eukaryota; kingdom Metazoa; phylum Arthropoda; class Insecta; order Orthoptera; family Gryllidae; genus Acheta; species Acheta domesticus. The sequence goes on from JAHLJT010004567.1 coordinate 67,216,910, forward strand.
GTCACCCTACTTTGACTGATTTTTTTCGTGGTTGTTAATTACTTTAATTGAATGGGGATTTTTGTGGTTTAAAAGTGAAGTTTTTTGTAAGAACTGAATTATTTGGAATCTAGTTTCTGTTTATAGTTGTAATCTTAAAGACGGATTTTTCGACTATGCATATCTGCAAAGGTACGCGTAAGTTTGTATTGAGCTTCCAGTGGTCGGGTCGCGGTTTTGTACTGAGAACACTCAATGAGATTGTTGCTCGTGGCCAACGTTTCGAGAAGATATCTTTCATGAGACCGTGCTATTCTTGTCTTATCTCTTTCACTGAAATCTGGAAGCCTGGCCGCTTCCTAGTTGCCGACAATGTACGTTTTGATTGTAAGTAAATGTACGTAGTACAAAGCTTTTGTGCCGAGTATAAAGCTCGACAAGTGGTATTATATATCGTGCCGCGACATCAGGGGTGTTTTTAGAGATTACGTATTGTATTCGAATTTATTTGAATTTTACTATTTTTCATGATTACATTTTTAACAGAATAAATAAGGAGAATATAGTCTATATCGTCAGTCACAGGAGGATATCGAAGAATATCTTTATATATATATATATATATATATATATATATATATATATATATATATATATATACTAGAGGTATACCCGCTCATTAAATGAGCGGTTTCTTTTTTCTCTACTTGTTAAGTAATCAGGTAAAGAAAAAAACTTTCACTTTACATTGAAAATACCTTGAAAACTAAGAAACGTCTTAAAGAAAAACCCTTTTTCAAAAGGATTGAAAGGTTCACAAATTCAAAAAAGTCTTTGCAATTCAATTACAATATATTTATTAGTTTTCTTTAAATATTTTAATTAAATATATAGTTACAATAAATATAAGACAGTAAAGTTCATGTGTATGGAATGTTACAATACATCATATTTATAATGAATATGGTAAGGTTTGAACATGAGCCACTACTATTTTTTCCACCCTGAAAAAGCGATTATATTAATTGTTAACAACGTTATTTCAGTCAATATTCACGTAAAACATTGCATCTAAAGGTGTGAAACATTTTAACCTACTCAATGAAAGAGCCTTACAACAGATCCACTGTCAAAGAACACATCATCCTCTAAAATCACTCAATAATATTCATGTGATACATTGCATATCAAAGTGAAAATGTTGTAACCCACAATTAATGAAACAGATTCATGAAACAACAGATCCACTGTCTAAGAACACATCATCCTCCAAAATTCACTCAATAATAGTGTGTCCAATTCACTCAATATTTGTGTGAAATATGCGTTTCAAGTGCGAAACGTTTTAACCAAACAATTAATGAAATAGATTCTCACAACAGATCCACCGTCTATGAATACATCATCCTCTAAAATACTGTATTCCCCCAAAATAACAGTTGTGGGGCTAATTTTATAAAATAAATCTTAAATCTAACTTGAGACAATGGCATGGTTATCCAGTGTTTCAGTTCTTCCTATGAACAATGTAGTTCTGGTGGGGAATGTTTTGCAATTTTGTGTGTGAAAAAATGTTAATGAAATTGAGGTTCACACAACAGATCCACTGTTAAAAATACATCATCTAAAATTCACTCAATAAAAGCGTGTCCAGTTCACTCAATATTTGTGTGAAATATGCCTATCAAAGTGCAAAAAATTTTAACCACACAATTAATGAAACAGAGATTCACACAATGAAATAGAGATTCACACAACAGATCCACTGTTAAAAATACATCATCCTCTAAAATTCACTCAATAATATTCATGTGATACATTGCATATCAAAGTGAAAAATGTTGTAACCCACACAATTAATGAAACAGATTCATGAAACAACAGATCCACTGTCTAAGAACACATCATCCTCTAAAATTCACTCAATAATAGTGTGTGCAGTTCACTCAATATTTGTGTGAAATATGCCTATCAAAGTGCAAAAAATTTTAACCACACAATTAATGAAATACAAAGTAGAGATTCATACAACAGATCCACTGTTAAAAATACATCATCCTCAAAAATTCACTCAATAATATTCATGTGATACATTGCATATCAGAGTGTGAAACATTGTAACCCACAAAATTACTGAAATAGAGATTCACACAACAGATCTACTGTTTATGAATGCATAATCCTCTAAAATAATGTTTCCCCCCAAATAGTTGTGTGGCTAATTTTATAAAATAAATCTTAAATCTAACATGAGACAATTGCAAGGTTATCCAGTTTTTCAGGTTTTCCTTTGCACAGTGTAGTTCTTGTTGGAAACATTTTGCAATTTTATGTGTGAAAAAAGGTTTGTGCTGCCTTACAGAAGAAAGAGTCAACATAGGTGAAATGTTAACTAATATTCTTCAGAAAACAAAGATGCAATATATTAAATGAACATTACTCGATAACTTATCTATTGTTTCTAAAGTAAAATTAATATCTTACAATATTTCTTTGTAGACAACATTAGATGTGTAATATTTACAATTGAAATCTCCTTGTACACTGGATTTTACAATTTCCACTTTTACATCATGAAAGGATTTTACTCGTGAAAAACTGACATAGAGTTGACCATGTGTGAAAACTGGTGAACGAAGATAAATACCTATCTTATCAAATGTTTGGCCTTGCGATTTGTTTATTGTCATAGCAAAAGACAAACGGATTGGAAATTGACGTCTTTTCATCATAAATGGCATTGTAGGGTCTGAAGGCATTAACTCTATTCTTGGTATGAGTACTGTCTGCGAGTTAGTCTTTCCTGCTATAATTACTTCTGTTTCAATCAAATTCCTATGCATTCTTTTAACTTCCATTCTTGTACCATTCACCAATCCCTTTTCAGCATCCAGATTTCTCACTAACATAACAACCGCACCAATTTTCAATGTCAATTTGTGTGGAGGCAGTCCTGAAGGATTTAAAGTGTTCAAAAATTCTGTGGGATATAGCTGTTTGTCACTCTCTTTTTCTGTTAAAACAACTGAATCTATGCTTAAATATGTTTTTGAATCCCCCTTGATAATTTCTGTTACTACTCTATTATTTATCATCAAACAATCTTCATTTTTGGGGCATAGAATAGCTCTATTATAACAATATTCGCTATTTCCACCTTCAACCAATTTATCAAAAATGTGAGTAACTATATCATCTCGGTAAATACACTGGGGTGGTATTTCTATTGCAACTGGTGATATTTCTTCATACACAGGAAGGGTACCATTTCCTAGTTTAATTAACCACTCACTGAAGGCTGTGTCTCCTTGTGCTCTCATGTTCCTGGTGAGTCTGTATTGATGTACAAATGGCCACAATTCCGATGATTTTAATACTTGTTCACAAATGGTAACCCTGTTTCCTCTACGTACAACCGGAAGGATTTGTCTAAAATCACCACCAAAGAGGATACATTTACCTCCAAATTGTTCCTGTGATTGCATGATATCTTGTAGAAGTTTGTTTACTACAGTTAATGCCACTCTTGGTACCATTGAAACTTCATCCCAGATAATCAAATGTGCCTTTCGTAAATTATCAGCCTCTGTCGAATTAGGTCTCAAAGAAGATACTGAATTTTCCAGCATAGGAATTGGGAACTTGAAAATGCTGTGTGCTGTTCGACCACCTTCCAATAAAGTTGCAGCTATGCCTGTCCAAGCAACAGGAAAAACAATTTTGGTTTCTCCTCTAAGAATGTGTAAAATGCATTTATAAATGAAAGTTTTTCCTGTTCCTCCTGGGCCATCTACAAACCAACATTTTGAATGTCCAGATTTAATGCATCCTAATACTTCATCTACAATGGTCTTTTGTTCGTGATTCAGAGAGGCATACAATGCCTTTCCTTTCTGAATTTCATCTTCTTTATTGAACACAAATGATGAGCGCTGTAAATTCAGAAGAGGTTCAGGTAGATTGAGTTTGGAACAATTTAAACCATGAGATTTAAGAATATTGTTAATTTCAGACAATGCCAAATGTTGACTGAATTCATCACTGTGACTTAATTTGAAATCCTCACATAAATAATTTTTAAACTTTTCCCACATATCTTTGATGTTTGAAGGATTGCAAAAAACGCATATGTATGCAAACAACTGTCTCAGCTTTTGAGGCATGTGAAACAATGATGCTTCGTCAAGACAATCATTCCATTCTTCATCATCCTCTACCAGATGTAGAGCTTTAGCAGCCAAGAAGAAAGTTTCACATTCTTGTCCATTAATTGTTTTAAGCTCCTCATATGATGAAGCCCCCTTTCTATGCAGAAGTAAAATGCGAAGGAAGAATCTCTCTCTATCAGAAGGATTTACAGTGAACATTCTTCCAATGCACTTGCTCGATCTCTTCCTTTTTTGCCACTTATTATTTGACCATATGTAATGTTCTGGGATATCTTTATACAGAATGTCTTTTGCAAACACATCAGTTTTATTTAATGCAAACCATCCTGTCAACTTCGTTTCTCTTGCATTGGCACTATTCAATGCTTCTCTTTCATTTCCTGCTTGAAAATATACAATATGTTCCTGTGGCAAATGTACCGGTAATCTCTCTATTGAGTGAGATTTCTTCTGCATATACCTTTCGTGGAGACGCCAAACTGCTTCTGCTGGACTCACATAGCGAGTATTGATGTGAGCAGAAGCCTCATCTACTGACATAGTTGCCTCATTTTCTGCATTTTGTCTAATTTTAAGTGCAGCACAGTCATGGCCCTTATAAATATATTTGAATACATACTTTATGCACCTTATAGAACTGCAGACTTCAACATTTATATGGGCATTGAATCTTAATGTCAAGTACGGGTTGTATGGCACGATCCATCTGTTGTCTACCTGAACACCATTACGCACTACAATTTTATTGTCATTTCTTCTTCGATATAGGGGGTACCCATTAATATTGCTGTGCGTTTCTGCAACAAATTCTTTGGGATAACCCTTAGTGCAGGTTCCATTTTCCATGCATGGAGCAGCTGGATTTAAAGAACCGCATGGTCCATGTATCATGCACCTACTCACAATGTTGTGCAGTTGTGGATCTACAGACACATCTGGTAATTCAGCCGTCACAATAGAATCAATGTCTTCTACCTCTCTTATCTTGTCTTCATCTTTTAAGACAACTAAAATGTGTGCATGTGGCAAACCCCTCTTTTGAAATTCTATAACGTGCACATGAGCAGTAACTACACCAAAGATATGCCCTTCCGTAATTTCCGACATCAGAGCTATTAATTTTTGATAAAACACTCTAGAAACTAAATCAGGTCTATTTTCAGATTTTTGGTAGGAAGGTACATTATCAACTATTTCTTTCCACTTGGGATTAGCAGTAAAAGTAATAAATGAGTCAGGTTTCCCAAAACGTGCTACAATAGACATGGCATCTTGATAATTTTGGAGCATGTTCCTTGGACTCCCTATGAAAGTAGATGGTAAAACCACTGGTATTCCAGGACTTATACCTCGTTCATGAGCTTCTGAAGAGAGGAAATCCATCAGTCCTTTGTAGTTTTCAGCTCTTAGTTGCTTCTGATGCGACATCACATATGCAATTCTTGAACCCTCAACTTTGACGTAAGCATCTACAACGTATTGTTGGAACAATCTGCCAGAACTGTGTAAAATACTGAAACCATCTCTTACTGCTAAGCGGTAAGAATAGTACTGCAACTGAGTAACAACATTACGAACCGAGGTGGTATGGACAGAATCATGACTGAGCCCAAGCTTCCACGATGGTTCTCCACATGGAAAAAGTAATGGATAAGACATGGGATCAGTATGAGGGTTGAGAGCAGAAATTCTTTTAACCTGATGACCAGATGCTTTGGAATGAATCGTGAAAGAAATATTGTTGGGGGGAGCTCCATCGTCACTTAGAAATACAGCGGCAATTTCACCAGTTGTAGATGGATTGTAACGTCTTTTATCAAAAGTATTGTCCGCAGAAAAAGTTATATGGTAAGTAGGAACAGAATCAGAACAGGTTTGTTTCAAATTTGCTTCCACGTCAACCATATGTTTAAACAATTTCGCATAGGGATTGACACTGTGAAGCATGTGCATCAGTAAAGACATTAAATCAGTGTCACATTCCTTATTACTACTTTCATTCATTCTGACTTGTAAAGCAGAGTCCGAGTCTAGAATAAAGAGACCTGCGTACTTTGGAGGATTGTCATTATTGGGATGTAGTGTTCCCACTGAATGGTACATTTGTCCATGAATTTTATAACAGTAAGGCCCCCGGTTTCTGAAAGTTGAAATATTTGCTTGCACAGAGGCAAATGCTAGAGCATTGTTATAATTTCTAATGTTATTCAAGTAATGTCTTGATTGTTCATCATTTTTGGTAATTAACTTCTGTATGAGTTCAGGAACCTCAATAGGGGGAACAATATCAGATTTTATTTTGCCTTTGTGACAACAAATAGTAAACCCACCTTGTACTTTTTCACAGGCAAAGTTTCTCGCATTACAGTACTCACACAACAAAGACATTTCTCCCAAATAATATTCCTGGACATCTTTATCATTTCGGAGCATCCGTCCCTTCTTGTTCACCCTACTGTTTGACTGTACTGGGTATTCTTCTCTGCGGACTGAGACATCTGGTTCATCCGATCCTCTGCCAACTTCATTTACTTGTCGTGAAGGACACCTTCTGTTGTTTTGATCTCTCTTTCTTTTCTTACGTTCGCTCTCCAAATTCAAACACCTCTTACGTGCCATTGTATCTACAAATCACAAATCATATCAGTATATAAATATGTTGTCCACAAATGATAAATATTACAAATCAGTTGTAAACTACAAAGTATTAGCTATAACAATATTACAGCACTGTAATAATTTTTAATTTATTAGTCATTTTCAGGATTGATTAGAGAAAATATTGCAAGAAATGCACACTTACAGATCAAGTAAGTCACAGTTCTTCCCTTTTAAAAATGTAAGGGTGAAATGTTTAATACCCTTACCCTGTTAATTTGTCAGTGGCCTTGCACGTTCCTGAAAATAATTCATCAACATCAGTATACCTGTCATTCTATTTACAAATTACAAATAAGAACTCAGTTATATAGCAAGATTGCAATAATACCAATTGTATTAATAAGTACCTTTCGTTACTCCTTTGGTTTCAAAAATTTGAAAGTTCACTGCCACACTTAAATAGATTCTTGGCGTTGCTTTGCAAGCTGCTGAAAAGTATTCAGCAATCGCAATGTACAAAAACATTCAATAAATAGTTAAGTACAATGTACAACTCCCAAACAAAACAAAATCATACATGTATACCTTACATATAATTCCCTTATCCTGTTAATTTGTCGGTGGCCTTGCACGTTCCTGAAAATAATTCATCAACATCAGTATACCTGTCATTCTATTTACAAATTACATATAAGAACTCAGTTATATAGCAAGATTGCAATAATACCAATTGTATTAATAAGTACCTTTCGTTAATCCTTTGGTTTCAAAAATTTGAAAGTTCACTGCCACACTCAAATAGATTCTTGGCGTTGCTTTGCAAGCTGCTGAAAAGTATTCAGCAATCTCAATGTACAAAAACATTCAATAAATAGTTAAGTACAATGTACAACTCCCAAACAAAACAAAATCATACGTGTATACCTTACATAATTACATTATTAATAATACATGCCTTTAGCAACTACTTTGGCTTCAAAAACTCCAAAGTTCACTGTCTCGCTCGAATAGATTTTTGTCGTGGCTTTGGACTCTACTGAAAAATAACGTGCATTCTTCGATTTCACAAAATGTCCAAGACCTGCAACCTGTAACGGTCGTTGCGAGAAGAGAAGAGTTGCTGAGTTCCCATCATGCTTGCTGCTGTTCCCGTCGATTCGATAATCGATTCTGAAGTGAAGCAAATATCTAAATCGAATCGCACGTATCGTCCGGCTGTTCATTTTATTGCAAATATTTTTTCTATACTAAAAAAATTGAAAAAAGTTAACCCCAGTCCGAGACAATGAAAAAGAGCTTTCAGAAAAATGCTTCCCGAGCGGAATCGGTCGCGTACTTTATCCGTAGTAGTTCTAAATCGAAACTGCCTTTCCCTAATAATATATATGATATATAAATTATTGAATCGATAAAATATAATATGATAATGAATAAAATAATTATGGGTAATTATTATAAACTTTCCTGCAAGCACTTTGTTATACGTGTTATATTCACTATTTCACTATATTGCTATATGCAAAGGCAAAATGTATAACTTAACGCGCATCTTTGCATATATGCAAAGAAGCAAAAATTTTCAATTTTACGTCACAGATGTAAATTAGAATTTTTAACTATTTTTCCCAATATCTGCACATTCCAAATTATTCAGCAAAAAAGTTTGACCTTAAAAGAAAAAATCGTGCAACGAAGGGTTAAGAGTGCCTGTATTTTCAATATATTAAAAGAAAGAAGGAGAAAATGACCCTGTATTAACAGTGCTGCATTACAATGCACATGCAGCTACCGAGCTTCACAGGCGCCGAAGAAATAAACTGTGATATTCAAAATGGCGGGTCAAACATTCGACGGTAAACGCCTGAGCCTCGCGGAGCATGGAACAGAATCGCCATGAGATCGTTGATTTTGAGCAGGGGAGAGAACAACAATTGGAATGCCACTTTCGTTGGCCGTGGTGTGAAAGAAGTTGTCTCTTGACGTACGCGGAAGATAACTTCGAGTTCGTTTGATAGTTACGCTATGCTATAATACAGATGCGTAATATTTGTCAGAACATTGCTGTGTGACAATAATTAACTGAATCAATTCAGGCGGAGCTTTTCACATAAATTATTGATGAAAAAACTTTATTTGGCGAAAATAATCTCGTTCGTGGCATTTGTCATAAACTTTGATTGAAGAAATGTAATTGAGACGTTAATTGAAAATAAACAAGATAGACACTGCAAATTATGTCCGCAGTGCCGTGGCGGAACAAATTAATTTAAAATAGGATTAGCAACGAATACTTAGCTAGCAGATATTTTATTTTTTTCGATTTGTTAAGTTCGCAGGTAGACGCACATCTGTTGCGCAGTTTGAGGAAAAAGTATCTCTAGATGCCAGGATAGCTGTAGATGATAATTACATATAGATGTTAGAAGGAACGCAGAAGCATCAAATAGATGACATCGGGTCCAGCCCAGCCGAGTGAAGATTGGAAAACGACGTGGAAACCCAGGTTGGTTTCTACGGGGCGACATCCAGACGACCAACAAAAGAGCTCAGGGGTATTTTATTTGCTAACGATCGTTAAAATTCAATTTAAAGGTCATGGCACCAAAGAAATATGTTATTGTTACATTGATAAATAGGAATTTCGAAACGAAATCAGTCAAATATTTGAATAAATAATGTTCTGTTTTTCAAACTGATTAAAAGGATTATTACTGTGCAACGTAGCACGTTCTTAGTGCAACTATTCCAGGATAAAAAGATAAAACTTTTAGATTTCGCGCTTTTCCGTACGGGGAGCGGATCCGGTGGCAATTTTCGTTGATCACAGGTAAGCAAATTGTCATCGAACTGAAGAGCCCCAACGACTGAGATATATAAATGTATATAGTTTTTAATAATTAATTAGAAACTACTGTTTCAAAACGTTACCATAAGAGCACAGAACATTTGGGACAACATTGCTGGCTACTTGCAAACCCAAAGACTTTTCAAATGTAACCACTATTTTTAAAAAATGTTAATGTAAATAATACTTATAATCTTACACACTCACATTGTAGGATTATGAAGTACATGCCACTTTTGAATCCAAATATTGTGACTAGGTTTCTTTGTCACTTTTAATGTTTATGGACTTATTACTTTCCCGTATACGTACGTATACGCGGAGTGACATACGTAGTATAGGGAAAGTTATGTAATGTTGCGCCAAAAATGGCCAATTTTCGGCGGAACAAAATTAATTGCCGGGACGTGAAAACAAAAAAGTGGATAAAACCAGTTGCTAAATTAATAGAAAAAATCCCCTAACACGTGGTGTAGGCAGAAACCCAGTTTTCTAGCTCCTTGATACCGAAACACCAATTGAAAGGAAAACGTCCATCTGTCCGTTCGTCTGTCTGTCTGTCTGTGAACACTGCTAGCGCCTATACCATACGTACGATTTCTTCCAAAATGGATATTCCCCGGTCGATCTGATTCTAGTCAAAGCTTGGAGATTTTGAAAAAGATTCTTCAAAATTTGGGGGTACTTTCTATGAAGCCCCCCCGGGGAGTTTCAACATTTTCTCATAAACGGCTCCAAATTTTTTCATTATATTTCTTGTGAGAATAGAGTAAAATACACTTATTAACATGGCATAGGTCCGATTTTCACGGATAACACTGAATTTTCGAATATTGTGAAAGTTTGAATTTTTTTCGGCGTCTTTCTCCAAACTACAAAATTGAAGATAGAGATTTTTTCTTCAAATGAAATTTGATCTGCATTTTGAGTTCTTTCATAAAGGTCATGTAAATGTTTTTCAAATTTTTTTAGTTTTCGTGCAATATTGCGTGCAATATGTGCCATTTTAAAATATTACAAAAATAAGATTTTTTTCAAAAAGACTCCAAATTTTTTCTTTAAACTTTTGGTAGGGATAGTGGTAAATGTACTCTATCAGATGACATAAAAGCCATATTGCTATATAGGTTGGGTTTTTCAAAAATTACAAAAATATAAATTTTTTCACATGTTTCTCACGTCGATAATATTTACATTTGCGGCAATTTTTTCACATTATCATATTTACAAGTACATGTGCTTTACATAATGTCAAGTAAAGTTTCTCGAAAACATAACCGTTTTCTGTGAAAAGTAGCTCAAAATTTCGCATTTTCAGAAAAACTCAAACGCCATTTTCTCATATATGTCTGCAATTTTTTTCTTGAAAGTTTTGTTACGGATAGTGCAAATTACACTCTTTAGTGTAGCTTAAAGTTTATTTTGAGTTATTTTTTCAAAAATTACATAATTTTAATTTTTTTGAAAGATCTCACACATTTTTAATATGCACATTACCAGCAATTTGTAAACATTATTATATTTGTGAGTGTAAGTGCTTCAAATAACTTCAAATGAAGTATTTTGAAAACAAACATTTTCTGTGAAAATGAGCTTCAAATTTCGCATTTTTATTAGCGCTGAAACGCAATTTTCTCTTAAACGGCACATAGTTTTTAAAAGAAAATTGCCATTTATGACTAGGTTTTTGTTCTCTTTAATATTCTAAAACTAATATTTCCGTACTAGCAATAGGAAACCGAAAAATTAAGAAAATGACAGAAAAATGTACTTTTGGCGGTGATAGATGACAGCTGGCAAGAAAGAGTTTGTGGCAATTCCGAATAGCTAGCGAAGACCCAAGGAAATTGAAAATTAATACGGGAAAGTCTGTTTCATTCTGTAGCACCACTAGTTAATGGTGTTATCCAAATGACGGGGAAATGATGACTCGAAGCGGGAAACCGAGTATCAGTGTTTTCGTTTCTGGCTGTGAAAGAAATGGATATGCGCCAAAAGAAGACGAAAGTTTTTGCGAATTCATCACTCAAGTTAGGGAAACGTTTCTAATTGTTTTGAGAGCAATAATGTGAAAATAATTTAAAATAAATGACTGGGCGTTGAAAATTATAGTACACAAATCTCAATTATGAATCGTAAACAGCAAAAGACTTTCTCATCAATCGAATAAGTTTCGTCCAGTTTCTCTTGGTTTACTGAGCAAATGCTGATACGATCCCTTGTTATGCGTCTAGAAAATAAATGTAGCTTTCTTTCCCCACAGTGACGATCAGATTAAACGGTAATTTTTTACATTAAGAAAATGCATCGTAAGATTTAACGTCAGCATGATTGAAGGTTATGAGGATATGATTGATTATTTTACTGTAATGGTTTCAACTGGCTGAAAATGTGATGAATGCAAGGTTTATTAAGTAATGTTATTAAATACTTTTGGGATTAATAATTATATTACGAATTTTTAACGAAAATGCTTTAACAATTTTCGTTATTTCTAACGTACATAACATTTTTGTAGGTTTGTGAAGCACATTTTTGTCCAGGAGATACCCAACTAATTCCTGAGTACTATGACGAGAACGCAAAGAAACAACAAACATCATTAGGAAAATCGAAATTAAAATATGGTACAATGCCATCAATATTTTCGAATTGTTCTAAATATTAATCGTCAGTAGCAACATCAAGAGAGATTGTTTTAAGTATCAAGATCTGCAACATGTAATTAATGACGGCCTTTCATTGAAAGTGAGAACAAGTTTTGTCTTGAAAATTTTCAGAATGTGATCAGTGTGTGATATTGTGACAACATAATTCACTGCATTGAAGAGTAAAGTATCGCATTCTGATTAATATTATAAGAAAAATAATTTTTTTCTACTACCATTGTATAATGCTGTCATTGGATGGCTGCAACCAGTTGCATAATGTTGGTCATTTCTATACAGTTTTCATTATAATACAGGTTCTTGACCAATCACAGAGTCGCTTACAAACCAATATTGTCAGGGCCGTCTTTGGGTTTGAAAGTAACCGAGGCACTCAGAGATTTCGGGGCCCCTAATTCTTAGTTCAGCAAATTACGTTCTGGCGATCATAAGTGATTAAAAATTGAATATTACACAGTTAATAAGCATTTTGATTCCTCTTTTTAAGGTAAGGAAGGATTTGTAAAAAAACTAGATAAACGGAATTAAATAGTATCTTTAATCTCTGTATTTCCTATAGTAATATTTTACTAATAACTCTAACAATAGTAACATAATAAAATATGATTAAAAAACAACACAAGCAATATTTACATAATAAGATCTAAGTAAAAAACAAACTAAGCATTTGTCAATGCTACTTTACGTAGTTTCGCACGCACGAAGTCGTCAATTACATCGTCGAAGATCAATTCGTTCAAAATATCGTACTCAATCCTCACTCCTGGAAAACATTGCCTTTGATATTAACCAGCCATTCAGCAATACTGAAATTTGATGGCTATATTTATTTGTGCGATATGAATGAAAAACTCAATAGCTAAGATGCGCAATGTTAATAGCGCAGAAAATGCAATATCTTAATATTGCGTAGCTGCTTTTATAATTCGGGAAAGTACGTGCTGTTCTAGCACCACTAGTTCAGTTTTGTTATATATTTTTTATTATCTGTGGGGGCCCTTTGATCATGGGGGCCCTGAGGCATGAGCCTCGTCTGCCTGTGCCTAAAGATGGCCCTGAATATTGTCACTTCATTAATCATTGAGAATCTTTGCAGTAAATGTGTGTAGTTAGGGTGTCCCTTAAATTTCAATTTCAATATATTTTTACGCATACGTTCTAAAAACTTTCGTATTGACCTAATATAGTCTAGAAATAAATATTAGCCCGATTTATAAATGATAACCCATGCCGACTTGAGTTTTTAACTTGTCCATACAAGTTGCGCGGGTGCAGCGCTGCGACTTGTTACAGCGAGTTTCAATTGTCATTTCATACGTGATTTCTAACATTATTAGTGCGTTCTTGTTTATTGTGTGAAGATGTCTGTGAAATTACGAAGTGATAAACAAAATATTTACCTTATCGGACTGCCAAGCCACCAGATAAATGGTGCAAAATTACCATCTAATCGACAAGTTCTCACCGTTTTATTTTACAATATTCGTGAAGTCAAGCTGACTGTTAGTGAAAGTGCGAATCTTGTTATAAGAGAGTACATTATATTTTGGGAAAAAGCCAGAATTCCTACGAAGGCATTTCCTAACTGCGTGAAGAAACTTGTTGATATATATTATGTTTGGAGGGAGCTGCAAAAACACTGTAAGAAAATTCAGGTGACGTTAAAGAACCGTGAAAATAATTTTGTAAAAGACCTTGATAACTTATTTGATATTGCACATGCTGATGCCTTCGTAGAATGAAGATAGAGGAAGACAAAGAGTTTTTAAGGAAACAGAGAGAGCCAGGTCGACTTGGATGCTTAGGTGGAATTGACAAAAAATTGGCGGAGAAAGAAGAACGAGTTAGGCAAAGACGATTGGAAGAAGAGGAAAGAAAGGTAAAACAAAGAGAGTTATTGGCTGTTGCACCTACTTCTTCGATAGATAGCTTGGAATGCCTTGAGAATTCGGATGAGGAACAGATTTCGAAGTCTGAACTTAGTACTCAGATTCCTTGCCCTGAAAAATGTTCTAAAAGAGGCACGAAAAGCTTCATAACTCCTAAACTGGTAGCAGCTTTAGATCGATGCCAATTAAGCATAAGAGACTCAGTTTACATTCTCCATGCGGTTGTAGAAGCGCTTGGTCTGAACAGCGATGATTTCCCAATAACAAATCCTCGATTGCCTTGTCTATTTATTTACGAATTTGTAATATTTGTCAAAAATGACCTACTTAACGGAGAGAACACATTTTCATGCAATATTGATATTTATAATTACAACACACGCCGTAGAAATCACGTGCATCAAGTATCAGTATCAACAGCTCAGTACAAGAAATCAACATACAATACATGTACGTTACTTTACAACGCATGACATGAAACAGCAGATGACATAAAACAATTAAAGTCGGTACACAAATTTAAGTTAAAAGTAAAATCTTTTCTGCTGCAAAACTGTTTCTATACAATTAGAGACTATACTGATCGTGAAAAAGAAAAATAATGTTTAATGTAACAAAACAATAATATTGTGATAAAATAATGAATAATTTTCTTTTTATCTAATTTAATTTAATTTTAATTCGCCAGCTCAGTTTGTGGGTTCTATACGACGACACACCTGCACGCTTACCTGCAGGCTGGTTGTCACTGGATTGCCCTCTGTACAGAGAAGCCTGGAAGTCTGAAATTGTTTATATTCCGAAGGAATTATATATAACGTGGCATAACAATAATTTTGTTTATTAAAAATTGAATTTGGGATTAACAATATAAATTCTCTTGATTGATTGCATGCATCAGGTTCACGGTACCGAATTGTCTGGCGTTGTGAAACGATAGCCCCGCAGTTCGTAGCCCCTTGGCTTCCGCGCCGAAAATCCCTCTTCGCGCCGGTCGTCGCCGAAGTCGTCTGCTTCTTTCTTGCTGACTCACTTCTTGCACTATTGTTCCACAATCTCTCCTCTCTATTCACGTCGATGTCCTACTTAAATAATTCAGATTACATTCGCGCCGTCAACCACCAGTCCACCGCCAGTCAACCACCAACTCTCTAGTGTAGTTGATTCTGTTGTAACTCCAATAATGGCGCTACATATTCACTACATATCCACTACATATTCATGTCAAATGCAACCTGCAACACACTCAACAGAATTTTGAATCTATATCGGTAAATAACTTCTAAACGAGGCGTTCTGTGGCCTTAAAAACTAAATGTTTGTGGCCACAAGTCTCAAAGAAACGTTTCTCACACCGTAATGAACTCTTCCTGAACATTCTGTTACATTTTTGCTGGTACGACGCTTTCCGATATTATCTCACCTGCTGAGAGACGTGCAGAAACTGCAAGTAAATGTGAATGAGAGGGACAGAGAGCGGCAGAGACAGGGTGAGGGCGGGAGGAAGAGGCAATGAGAAACGGTGATGGGAGGGGAAAGAGGGAGATGAAGAGCAGAACAACATCTGCCGGGTTTTCCTGGTAAATACTGAAATTGGTTTGCTGTGATTCTTCCTACAATGGTTAGTACAGTTTGACACGACACTCCTCATTGCTAGGCGATTTTTGTTTTATTTGCTAAGTTTTTGAAAAAAATGGCGTATTCAATATTATTTCAACAAGATTATTGCATCTAAGCTTAAAAAAATTAAAATTTCATGTACTCACTTTAATATCAATAACATAAGGAACAATCTCTTCGCGCGGTTTAGTGAGGTTTGAAAGTGTTAGCAGTTTTAAAATAATTTTGAATGAATACGGGCAATATTAAACAATATTTAAAACAAGACTCTCATAAAACCACTTCAATTTTTTAATTTTATTTTTCTACTTATAGTGCCACACGCACTGTCACACATGACATAAACGCCATTCTGCTTCATTCTTTAGTTGTTTTACTTTCTCGCCCTACATATACTTCGTAAGGAGAGAAAGTTATGTAATCGTGCGCCAGAAAACGGCTAATTTTCGCCAGAAAACCTCTCATAGCTGGAGTCTAATGAGGAAACATTCGATAAAACCTGTTGCTAAATTTAGGGGAAAAAATCCTCTACCTCGTGGTGTAGTCAAAATCCATGTTTTATTGCTTCTTGATACTGTAAAATCGACTGACGGCAAAACGTCCGTCCGTCCATCTTCCGTCTGTCGGTCCGTCAACGCCAGCGCCTAAACCGTTCAGCCGATTTTCTTCAAAATTGATATTCCCCAATCGTTTTTATTAGTGTCAAGACTCTTGGAATTTGAAATCGATATTTTAATTTTGGGGGTACTTTACACGAAGTCTGTCGGAGATTTTCAAAGTTAAAAGAAAATGGCTCCAATTTTTTGATTAAATTTTCTTGTTGAATAGTGCGAAGAACGTTTAAGGGAATGATGTAGGTATCATTTTCGTTGACATCCCCAATTTTTCGAAAATTGCAAAAAACTATTTTAAAACTGCAAAATTGAAGATAGAGATCTTTGCCTCAGACAAAGTGGGTTGTACAAAACTAGCACTTTAAATAAGTTCATGTACTGGTTTTTGGAAAAGCGAGTAATTTTTGCGTAAATTGCGCTTGAAATTTACAAAAAAAATTTTTCTCAAAAAACCGCTCCAATTTTTTTTAAAAAATTTCTTCACTTATGTAATGAGAGACGATAAAAATATGGTCCTAGTCCTACTTCTAGGAGATACTTGGTTTCTTGAAAATTGCAAAGAAATATTTTGAATACTACAAAAAAGCGATTTTTAACTCAGACAGTCTCTTGTACAAAGCTAGCTCTTTAAAAAAGGTTATGTAGAATGTTCTGAAAAAACTAATACACTGCGAAGACACTGCGTTAAACAGTTCTCCTTTGAAACCGACACATTGGTTTCGCTCTGTGGATGATACCTTTGTGGTCTGGAGCCACGGTGAGCAGTTGTTGTCGGATTTTCTGGAATATCTGAATAATATCCACCCAAGAATTCAATTTACTATGGAGGTGGAAAAAGACAAACAACTACCTTTCCTAGATGTGTTGGTCAACAGGAATCCAGATGGCTCCCTCGGACATAAAGTTTACCGGAAGCCTACACACACGGATCGTTATTTACACAAAAACTCAAATCATCATCCCAGTCAAAAACGTGCCATGATTAAAACCCTTTACAACCGTGCCAAACGCATTTGCGAACCTGACCACCTACCCGAAGAACTACAACACCTCGAGAAGGCATTGCAAGCCAATGGATACAAGCCCGATGAAGTTAGAAGGGCCCTACACCCGAAGAGGAAGACCGCTGATCGCGACCATACGCAAGACTTAACACATGGTACAGTTTTCCTGCCCTATGTGAAGAAAGTAACAGATCGCATAGGGAGATTGTTAACTAGACATGGGATCAGAACCATCTTCAAACCCACCCAACAACTTCGCAACATATTACGCTCAGCGAAAGATCCCCAGGATCGCATGTCTCTAGCCGGAGTGTATAGAATTCCTTGTTCTTGCGGGTCCGTGTACATAGACACTACAGGGAGAAGTTTCAATACACGAATAACAGAGCACAAAAGGAACTGCCGTTTAGGACAAACAGAAAAATCAGCAGTTGCCGATCACGCGCTGTCAGGACGCGGCCACGACATACGCTTTGAAGCTACTGATATTCTCTCCACCACCACGCATTACTATAGCAGACTCCAAATGGAAGCCATCGAGATTTACAAACAAAAATAATTTTAACAGGAAAGAAGAAGGTGAAAAGTTAAATAAAGCATGGTACCCGGCACTTCGTTACGCAAAATCTCGGCAGCCAACCAGTACCGCTGACGTGACGCAGCAGCCCATTAACACCACCGACGTGCCCAGCCAATCACGCGCGATCACCGGTGACGCGGCCCAATCAGTTGCGAGCGCGCGAACCTCGGCGCGAACCGCGCGTATAAATACCGCTCCTCGACGCCTGAGTGCATCAGTCGACGACGTGCTGCCGGACAGAGTTCTTCGCCCCCGCTAGCATCACCACTGAAGATGCCTACCACAGTTGTAGGCGAAACGTTTGGAGTAGTCTCCGTTGGACCACGGCCTGCAAGCCCGGCAACTTCCCACAATGAAGAAACCGGCCGTGAAAGCCTACATTGTATCGAATCAATTGTTTCTTTATCATGCATTTACCATTTTATAGCTCGGTTTGATTCTTTTATAGCTCTGTTCGACCCATACGGTGCTAGTTTGGCAAAGTAGTATCCTCCTCAGTCCTGCCGTCTCCTATAGGAGACTTAACTAGTAAGGGCTTCAATGTCCCGCCACATTTCGCTAGCGCGCCTTTTTGCGATCGTTTATCGTTCAATATATTGCCAGAAGATGGTATTAGCTGTTTCGAATGCTGTCTTCTTGATTACATATTTGGAGGGAAGAACAGGCAGTTGTGAAAATGGCGGAAGAACGTTACCGCTTTCGTTCACGCATTGCTGTAGGTAAGTTGTGTTTATTCAATAAGTTATAATTCTTTTAATGTGAAAATTATCATACAGCATATCTAATACATTAATTATAAGGTATACATGAAGAAATGTGTATTGCTGTTCGTTATGTAATTAAATTGTGCAATATTAAATTGTGTATCCTATAGGCGACATCGGGTTCTACAGTTTCGAAATTGCATGAGAATCTCTTGTTAAATAAAAATCTAAGTGTATGTGTATATTTTTATTTGGTCTTAATTGGTACCATTGGGTGCTCTTTTTAAAGTATTATTTATATCACTGTTTAGGTGATCCAGATTTTTCCAAGTTTGTAGACACGTTCATTGACGATGAGGTGTCTGAATGTGAAGTTTGTTCAGACGATGAAAATGATCAATCTTTTACTCCATCACCAACTAGTAACGTAAACATTGCTGATAATTCTGAGAGCTCCGAAAGTGACACAGATGAAGAATTTTCAAGAGATGATGCTGAACAATTTGCGGCTTCCACATCACAACGAAGAACATTTTGGAAGAGAGTAAATTCAGATTTATTTCAACCTTTACCACCAGCAGCACCTCCAGTAATTGAAGTAAGGGGCACTGAAATTTCCCCATATGATTATTTTTCAAGATATATACCTGTTAATATAATTATAGACCTGACAATGTACACTAATATGCGATACATGAAAGACAAAGGAAAAGTTTTTGGTGTCACAGAGGCAGAGATGAGGAAATTCTTGGCAATCACAATTATGATGTCATATTTGAAATATCCGAGAATCCGTATGTATTGGATGGAGAAAACAAGGGTCCCAAGTATTGCAGACAAAATGCGAAGAGATCGCTATTTTGAAATCAGGAACAATTTAAAACTTCAAGATGATGATAAGATCTCTCAAGAAGAGAAAGACAAAGATAAGTTTTGGAAAGTGAAACCAATTATAAAAAGCGTGCATACTGGTTGCCTTTTAAATACAAGATCAAGCAATGTTGCTATAGATCAGGGCCGCTCAACCATTTGCTCCGAGGAGGAGTCTCCGGTTGCTCTTTTCTCTTTCGCCGCAGAAAGAGCAAATGACGTCATCAAATATCGATCGGCGGCATATGGCACAGTGGGTCGCGTCGTATTTCTACGGGGTATTTTCCGTCGTTCGGAATGAAAAAGTCTCACTGCTCTGGGAAAGGATATTACGACAGAAAAAACAGTAAAATACTTTTGAAACATTTATTGGAACAGTTACTAGATATAAATATATTAGTGTAATTTGGAAATTAAAAAAACAATTTGCAATGCAGCATGGAAAGAAAAGTATCTTTTGCAGATTGCGCCGGCAATGCCAATTGTTTAGTTGTAAAAAAGTGCTCAATAAAATAAAGAAATTTAATAGCGGTGACATTAGACAGTTTATCATGCTGCTGAATATGAAAAGTATTATAAAGGTTGCACAAAAAATGTGATTAAATAAACTAGTAATAAAAATACTAAAAGTAAAGGAAATTAAAATTAAAAAATGAAATTGATTGCAAAATCAAATATTCTTATTACACCTTTTAAGGGTTTTTTTCTCGCAATATACTTTCTATATTTGGAAGAGATGACACGGTGCTATTCAGCCGTAACATGCACTTCAGATTGTGATCTGTAATTGTACTTCTCATTCGAGATTTACAAATTTTCAAAAAATTGCTCACAGTTGTATGTTGATCCAAACGTACTTAACAATCGAGCAGCATTACGATGCAGTTTTGGAAAACGGTTTTTTTTGAAGTTCTTTTCCTAAACGCTCACGTTGTAGTATCGATATGCAATAAAATTTAACTCTTTTGTATTGTGATATTTTACTGTCAAAACAACATAAGAACATCAAAATACATCCAAAACTTACTTCTAGTGAGGCATTGTTTTTCAGAACACTGAAAACTTCCTTTTGTTCTTCTTCAGCATACTTGTCATTTTCATCAGAATGATTAAATGTATAATGTCTTTGCAAATTAAACTTCTTCACGTGGTTGAACCCTTATGTAAACTAAACATTTGGCATAGCTGCCATAATCGGTGAAAAGATACTTTTCTTCCCATACTGCATTGAAAATTGTCGGTGTAGATGCTCTGGTCTGTGAAGTGCTCGCGTCGACTTCATGTTTCCGCGACTGGAGTTACCGGGACACTGTGACAGTGGTTATCGCAAGGCGCGCAACGCTCGGGCCCCGGTGTCCCGCTCTCGGCTGACAACACGGCTCCGCGCTGCCGATTTGCTCTGCTTGAGCGTCCCTGCTATAGATGAACAGATGATTCCTTTTTGGGGTCATGTACCAGCTCGACAATTTGTTAAAGGAAAACCCAATCCTTGCGGTTTAAAATTATTTGTAGCAGCAACTCCAGATGGTATACCTTTAGATTTTTTCTTTTATGCTGGACAAAACAGTTCGATCCTTGATGATAGTGATGGTGAAAATTTAAAATCTTTGGATCTAGGTGGTAAGGCTGTAATTCGCTTAGCAAAAAAATTAGAAGAAGGTAGTGTGATATACATGGACAGGTACTTCACTTCTGTTGATCTGTTGGATGCTTTACATTATCACGCAAAATGCCAAGGCACAGGGACTCTACAAAAGAGCAGAATTCCGAAGTCTGCAAATTTCAAAACGGATGGGGAACTAAAGCGCCTTGGCCGTGGTTCATCAGACCAACTCGTCAGGAATGATGGACAGATATGCCTGGTAAAGTGGTTTGACAATAAGCCAGTGATTTTTGCGTCATCATGTGATGGTGTTCCTGAAACTGATCATTGTAGGCGTTGGTCAAAAAAAGACAAATCATATGTCATGGTAAGACGTCCTTCAGTTGTGAAAAAATACAACACAAATATGGGAGGTGTTGATTTTCTCGTCAGGGTAATAAGCTATTACAGGATATGTGCAAGAACCAAGAAATGGACAATAACAGTAATCATGCACATGATAGATTTTGCTATTGCTGCCAGTTGGACCGAGTACCGAAGAGACCAAATATCACTGAAGAAGTCAAATAAAGAAATGCTTGATTTGCTTAGCTTTCGAATTGAAATACAAGAATACTTATTGAATGTTGAGCAAAGCATTAGTTCCTCAGACTATGAAGCTGAAGAACCTACCGCAAAGAAATTCAGAGGCAGAGTTCCACATCCGTCAGACCATTTTAGACAAAAAGGTACCCTTCATCTTCCAATGATTCCGACACCTGCAAAAAAAAATCGTTGCAGGTTCCCAGGGTGCAATGCCAACTCAACAAAAATAAAGTGTTCTGCATGTAATGTTTATCTCTGTCTATTAGAAAATAGAAATTGTTTTAAATTATATCATGAACTTTAAAAACAGAAGTAGTTTCAAACTATTTTCAAGTGTCTCAATTATTTATACTAAAGGTGTGTTACAGGTTAATTTGGAGAGTAAATATGACAGTCCTTCAGCAGATGTCCGTTCGTTGATTGTTAATATTTAGAAATATGTTTTGTATTTTGACATACTGTATGTTTTGTAATTGTTTATATCATATATTCTCTTCAAAATATAGCTGTAATGAGAAAATAAACTAGTATTATTGTTGTAAAAATCCAGAAATATTAGTCTACAGAAAATACAAATTTGGTTCTCCTTTGATCCCAATGTCGCCTATAGGATACACAGCATTCCGGGTACTAGGTAACAAAAAAATTTTTTTTCTATTTTTGCCCTTAATCTTGGATGTAAATGAGGCTAAATCTTGATTTTCAAAAAAATCTAAGATCGGAAAACTTTCTCAGGACTGAGGAGGGTATAAATGCCGGTTCGTTAACTTTGAGGATCGGATTTCGGGTCTCGGAACGGAAAATGTTTGCTGGTAGAAAACACTTTTGCTGGTTTATGAAGTAGTGGAATAACATTTAGGACCATATAGAAGCAGTGCGAGAAAGTATGTGCGTTCGAAGCACCATTGGTTCAAATATGACACAAATGTAATTTTTTCATATCTCATAAGTCATAAATATTTTCATTACCGTCGATTTATATTCCTTGTAGAATTTGTGAGAATGAGTTCTTTTTATGCCATTTTGTTAAGTTTCTGAATTTTTTCTGAAAAATTGGACTCATAGTAAAAGTACTACCCCCTTTTTTGACGCATAAACCAAAAAGTTGCACCGCATTTATCCCTCATGACAACAAACGATCGCCATGCCAAGGACATTGTCGGGGTAAAATAAAAAAATAAATACAAACGACGGGAAGCTAGCATGAAACTTTTTTTTCTCCATTTGCGTTATATTACACTATTTTGGGTGGTTCTCAAAATACCTGTGTAAGAGCCTAGCGGTAAATTTATGTACCATCCCATAACTTGTGAATTAAGATACAAAAGAAATACACACTAATTTCGTCATCTATGTTACTATATGTGAAAATTAAATGCAAAAAAAAGTTTTGCAATAACAAATAAATATGGCTTTAAAATTTTCATGCAAAAAGTAGTTCTGATAGAAATTTTAAAATCCTGAAAACGGTGAATATTGAAAAATATAACATGACAATATAGTAGAGCGTCGTCCATAGTTCGGACTATAAAACCCAGAACGTCGATAATCCGGACCCCATTGTGACGAAAACAAATCTCGTGAATTTCATGCTGTATGTATACACTGAGATGCTTAAGGGGTTGCTACTTCATATTTATTTTAACTACTAATTACAGAAAATAATAATTCTTTAACCATCAATTTTAATTAAAAACGATTTTAGTAAGTTCTTTTGTAAGTAGTATCTTTTGTTGCAATTCTTGAATTTGTTTCTACCTTTATCCAATAATTGTAAACAAACGTTCTTCTGAATAAATTGACCAATTTGCTCGCGATTTATTATTTTATGACATAGAAAAGCATATTTATTTTGAATAAAAAATATTAATCGATGTGTAATAAAGATGTCCAACTATACTAAGACATTTTCTATTATTTTTATCAATTTTGACAATATTACTTATTCATAAACATATTAAAACATTACATTATTTAAGACACGAAAATCGTAAAAAAAGCATGTTTACAAAATCAGCCCGTCAGGCCGTAAATCAAATCCTAGACATCATTGCCAGTTGGAGCACTCAAAAGCATATGAAATTGTCTACATTTCATAAGTAGCACTATCTCAAACTCCAACTGGAAGCTTATGAATTAGTTGAATTTTTATTAAAAAATAAATTTTTGGTTAACATTTTTATATAACAAAAATTTTAGTCTATTTATTACTTTATTTATGAACTGAAAGACATCTACAAGTCAATTTTTAAGTAATTTTTACTGCAAAGTTCATTTCAAAAGCAAAAAAAAAAAAAAATGAATGCCATAAAATGATAATTTTCTTAATTTAAACACGAAAAAAGTTTTTTGCTGTAAGTGCTTACCATGTGGATATTTTAGCCTGATATTTTGAAAATAATAATATTTTCCACATCCAAACATGTGGGAATAATACACGAGTAAGAGTTTTTAATGTGTTTCGGAGATGTATGTTAATCATATGTAAAAAGTATAGTCATTAAAAGTGATTGACATCTATTCTATAAAACAGTTTATTCATGCATTTTAGAAACACCTTCTGTCTAAAAACGTATATTTCCGGAAAACATCCTGATCTCTTGCTCGTGTATTATTACAAGTTAAATTCAAACTTATAAATATTTAACATAGATATATAGGGATCTACAAGTTTTATGAAGAAATAATTGCTTATATACATTACAGATGTAAAAAATAAACTTCGAAGAGAGAATAGGGGAAGGTGGACTACCTTTCATCTGTTGTACTTTCAACCACTCCTTGTCGGAATGCGGATTACTGATAAATGTCAGAAGTTAGTATTCCTAGTTTATGCCCATTCCCTGTGAGGTGCTGTAAGTCTTGTCATAATTTGAAAAGCTTCACTGGTGTTGCGTATAGAATATAAATCGTGATTATCGATTTCCGATATTTCATTTGCGATTTCTGGTGTAGTGTGACTTGGGGAAATCTTTTTTATGGCACGATGTACTTAGGCTCATCGTAGGCAAAACGTTAGTATATTCGAAATTTCGAAAAACACTTGTGGGAAAGCTACAGAAAGTGAAATTCCAAAATTTTGATTTGCGATTTCCCGCCTTGTGTGACTCGGGCAAAACTCGTTTAAGGCTCGATGAACTTGGGCCGATAGTGGGCAAAACTTTGACATGTTCGAAATATTGATATTTTTATTTTGGAGACCTATAGAATGTTTTATTCCGAAATTTTGATTTGTGATTCCTGACTTTCTGTGACTTGGGCAACACTTTTTACAAATTGATTCATATATGGACAAAACTATTCTACACGATGGTAATTTCACAACTTTGAAATTCGCAATTGGGGGTGTTAGTCGCTTTAAAGTCCAAAATATGATTTGCTATTTTCGAGATTTTTGGCATGGTGTGACTTGAGCAAAACTTATTTAAGGCTCAATGACTTTAAACCAATCGTGAGCGATACGATGGTATGTTCGAAATTTTGAAATTTGTTTTTGGGAGAGTTCTAGGAAGTTTAAGTCCGAAAATTTGATTTGCGATTTCCGACTTTCTGTGAGTTGAGGGTGCCTTTTTTATGGCTCGATGTGCTTGGGCTTATCATAAGCAAAACTGTGATGTGTTCGTTATTTTGAAATTGCCTTTTGTGGGAGCTCCAGGAGTGTTAAGTCCGAAATTTTGATTTGCATTTTCCGACTTTGTTTGACTTGGCTAAAAAATTTTACAAATTGATTCAAAAATGGGCAAAACTCTTCTACACGATGGTTAATTCAAAACTTTGAAATTCGCAAGAGGGGGTGCTGGTCACTTTAAAGTGGAAAATTTAAATTGCAATTTTCGCTATTTCCAGCGTTGTGTGACTTGTGCAAAACTGTTCTATGACTCGATGTACTTGGTCTCATCGTGGGCAAAACGATGGCATATTCGAAAGTTGGAAATAGCTTTGTGGGAGAGCTCCAGGACGTTTAAGTCCGAAATTTTGATTTGCGATTTGCGGCTTTATTTGACTTAGGCAAAACATTTTAAAGGTTGGGCAAACTTGGGCAAAACTTGGGCAAAACTTTAGCGTTTGTCATTTGAAATTTCGACAAAGTGGGGGTGCCAACTTCACGCACCTAAATTAGTTTAAGTCAAAAATTCCAAAATCTTCAGAAAAATTCATTTTTTTAAATCTGAAAGATCCTAAACCCACTATTAGGGCGTGACTCTAGAAATAAACACAATTTAAGAAAATTTTATTTAATATTTTTTCAGAATTCAACGTGTCAGCGATTGCTCTCAGGAGAAAATTTACAGTTATGACAAATAGTAAATTCGCTAGTGTAGCCTATACACTTTGCTAAGATTCCTTTAACTACAATAGTTGGAAGACATGATTTGCAAAATCAAAAAAATGTTCATTTTCAAAACAAATATATGTCCATTTTCGACAAAAAATCTGAAATATCGAAAAACACATTATTAACGCCTGGAACGGCTAAAACACACTATTTCAAGAAAATGAGATTAATTCTTTATTTACGTTTCTGATATTGCACTTACGATGCCACTTCCACTCACGAGACTGAATAAATTGCCAGCTGCATGCAGTATTCATGGCTGTAAGTCCATTTCGAGACATTTCTTATATCCTCTGTTATTTCGTTCAACGGTAAAATTCCGCGCTATCGAACAACGATGTTAAAGCCAGAAACTTTCATCAAACACTTCTTCAAGAAGAAAGATGATTTATTTTGTTGAATTTTACGTTTCTGATAGGGCTTTTACGCGGATGTCCACTCATGACAGCAAATAAGGTAGGTTGTGTTGAGGTGGCACAAACATAAATATGGATGAATTAAAATTTAAAAAAATTATTGCATTTTAGCATTGTCAAGTAATTAGAGCTTTAGTACCAGTTTGTTTTACGTAATTATCCCTAATAGTTTTTGAGATACAGCATTGTCAACCTGACGTTGCAATATTGGCTTGGCTGTCAGATAAACATCAAATCGTCAGTCTTAAGTAGTTCTAAGACCTATGTACTTGAATATCGCGTCAATGACCATGAATGTAGAATAATATATAGCCAACAGATAGCGTAGTAGTTTGTTGATCGTATAGCATCGTGTTTCTTTGCTTGGTTAGCGTTAATATTTGTTTTCGAAGTGTTCCGCGTGTTATTTTGTGAGTTTTGAAGTGTACTTTTGAAATGTTATTGTGCAAAATGCCACGCGCATCTCCTAAGTGGTGTAAGAAGAGAAACTTTAAGGGAAATCAGTATTCCGAAGCTGAAGAACACAGTAAAAATAACCTCGAATCCTTTTCAAATAAGATAAAAATTCTGTTCTCTGGACAAAAGTGTCAGAATAATTCTGACTTATTGGACATTCAAGGAAACAGAATAATTTCATTCAACATTTTAAATACTTTTCTGCAGTCTAATACTTAATTAGTTCTTACAGAGAAAGTTATTTATTTGTAAGTGAGGATTTGAAATACAGAAAAGAATAACTGCAAATGATTCGTAGGCTTCCGCGGCCGGAGTCATTATATTCTTGGCTGTCCGGGATGAGCCGCGTCTCAGTAGGTTTTACTGACGTTTCGGCCATCTAGCTTTGAGCTGCTCAGCAGTTTAGCTCTGAAGAAGGCCACAGCTAGATGGGCGAAACGTCAGTAAAACCTACTGAGACGCGGCTCATCCCGGACAGCCAAGAATATAACTGCAAATGACACGATTTTCTTTAAATGCGATTTCCTGCGAACAACATTTTCATGTGTATAAGGTATATTTTTTTCAAAATCTATTTAAGAGATGGGCTTCAAACTACTAGGTTATGTTTATAATAATGTTTGTCTCATTTGAACCTTAAATATTATTAATTTAAAACTAACATGAAAAATTAAAAATTAGAATTACTGAATTTAGGGAAAAAATTGAAAACTTCCTTTAAAAAATTAATCTAAAATATATGGTCTCACGGTTGATATAATATTAGGTTCCAACTATAATAAGCAATACATAATTGTTGTATAAAAATATGAATCCAAAAAACATAGTTTTTGAAAAAATGTACCTAACTTATTTATTTTCTGCATACATTAAAGTATTTGATTAAATATTTTACTAACAAAAATTAAATTTTATTAATGCAAAAGATATGTATTTATGTTAAAGAGTATTAGTAAAAAAGTTTAGATAGATAAATCAAATATTCTCACAGATATAGTAATATTAGGCAAGTAGTACAAAAGTGTCAGCAACACGTTAGTGCCCCAGAGTTTTTATACATTTAAGCTTACATATAAAAAATAAAGTCCAAAATTCCAAAATATTTAGAAAAATTCATTTTTCTAAAAAATTCTGAGAGTTCCTAAACCCACTTGTAGAGCGAGACTCTAGATATAAATACAATTTTAGAAAAATGTAATTTAATTTTTTTCAGAATATAACATTTCAGAGAGGGTCTCAGGAGATAATTTCCAGTTATGAAATTAGATAAATTCGCCTAAATACTTTGCTAAGTTTCCTTTTACTGTAATAGATGGAAAATATTATTTTCAAAATCAAAAAAAAATATTCATTTTCGGCAAAAAATCTGAATAACGAAAATCGCATTATTAGTTCTTGAAAGGGCTAAAAAACACTAGTTCAAGAAAATGAGATTAATTCTTTTTATACGTTTCTGATATTGCACTCACGAAGCCACTTCCACTCATGAGACTGGATAAATTGCAAGGTGCAGGCAGTATTCATCACTGTAAGCCCATTTCGAGACATTTCTTAGGTACTCGGAAATTTCCTTGAACGGTAAAATTCCCCGAGATCAAACACCAACGTTAAAGCCAGAAGCTATCATCAAACACTTTTTCAAGAAGAAAGATGGTGTATTTTGTTGAATTTTACGTTTCTGATAGTGCTTTAACGCGGATGTCCACTCATGACAGCAAATAAGGTAGTTCGTGTTATGTGAATTTATACCTATGAGCCTACTTAAAGAAAAAAATTTCAAGTCAAAAATTCCAAAATTTTTGAAAAATTCATATTTTTAAAAAAATCTGCGAGATCCTTAACCCTATTTTAGGGCGCGATTCTAGAAATAAACATACTCGTAAAAATTATTTAATTTTTTTCAGAATTTAACGTTTCAGCGAATGCTCTCAGGAGAAAATTTCCAGTTATGGCATTGGATAAATCCCCTAGTGTAGCCTATATACTTTGCTAAGAGTCCTTTTACTCTAATAGTTGGAAGACATGATTTGCAAAATCAAAAAAATGTTCATTTTCGACAAGAAATCTGTAATCGTAGAAAAAAAATGTTTAATTTTTTTCAGAATTTAACGTTTCAGCGAATGCTCTCAGGAGAAAATTTCCAGTTATGGCATTGGATAAATCCCCGAGTGTAGCCTATATACTTTGCGAAGAGTCCTTTTACTGTAATAGTTGGAAGACATGATTTGCAATATCAAAAAAATGTTCATTTTCGACAAAAAATCTGAAATATCGAAAAACGCATTATTAGCGCCTGAAACGGGTAAAAAAATCTAATTCAAGAAAATGAGTTTAATTCTTCAGATACGTTTCTGATATTGCACTCACGAAGCCACTTCTACTCATGTGACTGGATAAATTGCCAGGTGTAGGCAGTATTCATCCCTGTAAGCCCATTTCGAGACATTTCTTATATCCTAGGATATTTCGTTGGACGGTAAAATTCCGCGAGATTGAACACTAATGTTAAAGCAAGACACTATTATCAAGCACTTCTTCAAGAAGAATGATGACTTATTTTGTTGAATTTTACCTTTTCTGATAGAGCTTTTACGCGGATGTCCAGTAATGACAGCAAATAAGTGAGCGAGGGTAAATGAGGTGCCATTCTCACAGTAACATCCAAGTACTTTTCGCCTTTGGGTTCGACGCGCGGTAGCGGCGCAACTGTTTATCAGACAAAGTCCTAAAATGTAGAAAATTGTATAATCTTTCATTTCATATAAGGTCAATATTTACGAAAAATGCCTAGTTTCTGAGCTACATTGCGACAAAATGGGATGAATCCCATTTTCACAATTTTCTTCATAAAAACACCACAATTCACGTTGCTCTAGCGGCTAAATGGTATGTTGGAGAAAAAACTCCTTAGAACATAAAATGTAGGTAATTTTATCTTCTTTAATTTCATATATGACCTTTATTTACGAAAAGTGGATGGTTTTTGAGTTATGTTAAAAACTCTGGAAAATTTCGGATTTTTTACATGTTTTTTGCGAAAAAAACGTGTTTCCGGGGAAAAATTTTTGTTAACAAACATGATATTTGTGTTCAGCGATCCCAAAAACATGCAGGACCCAAAAATCAAAACTACACCAAAACTTTCCCCTATTTTCTACCATTTGACTAGACTATTACACCGTGGCTGTAATCGCGA
Source organism: Acheta domesticus (assembly GCA_031308135.1). NCBI lineage: Eukaryota > Metazoa > Arthropoda > Insecta > Orthoptera > Gryllidae > Acheta > Acheta domesticus. The sequence goes on from JAHLJT010004567.1 coordinate 67,247,046, forward strand.
GCTCCGATTCTATTTCTTTGAGAGAAGGCTCCGCGTGCCAGAACGAGTGCTGCCCATGTGTGTGCCTCGTGGCCCTGTGGTTGTGCACAATGATTAAAGACGTACTTGCGGTGATTTTAAGAGCTGATATTTAGTTATGGGATATTTAGGTAAAAATCTATTTTTTTCCTGGATACCTTGTACTAAAAGAAGCTTTATATAAACATTTTATGTTTATTTGAAGTAATACCCGTCAATTTTATAGCGCCTAAAACAGCCTATTTCAACATGAATGCCTATTTGTACCTATTCTACGTTTTTCTACCTAAAATGAGACTAATTTACCTAATTTCTTTTGTCTATGGCGTCTTTTACCTTTTTTCTTCTGTGTCGCCAGAACAGACAAAGATGATATTAATTTTAAATTACTTTTAACAATTTAAATTGCATTCGTGCTCTTGTACCTTTTATCCCCTTGCCTCATTTTGTCGTATGTACGAGAGCGAGAAATGAATATACCGGACAAGGATCTAGCGATGAAAGTCTCCACGCCACTACTTCCTGACTTCGTGGAGAAGCTGCCTCCGTTTTTAAGGTAAAGCGATTGAATTTCCCCGAAAGCAAAGTGATCTTGACCCAGAAGAAACATTCATTTTCTCTTGAAACCTTCGAAAATGTGTTAGTAATTTATTATGAGGCAAAATACCATAGGAATAATTATAACTATTAAACATGTTAATAAATAGTATTTTCGCAAAATGTTCAGTACTGATTCTATGTAATATTATTATTTATTGTCTTATCGTTGAGAAATATAATAAATGGTCAAAAACTGAGTTTTCTTGTAAGTTTCGAGTTTTATTAGTGCCTATTCTACCATTTAAAAAGCCGCTGATGAAAAAACAGATGCTGAAAGAACCTAAAATGCATATATTAAAACCTAAAAATCCGCTGTTTTCATTAGATATCCACATCATTTGTGATGTATGTTTTACTTTGTCTGAAAGGCATCTTAATTAATTGTCTGTAACCTACAATATTTGTCCCAAACTATCACCTCCCAAGAACTTATGGAGAGATCTTTACACTCCAAGTATTCCTTCGGTTCTTAGCCGAAGGATGCCTTTCAGACTTCAAATATGAACATACATCACAAATGATAGGGGCCATATATAAATTACGTAAAGTACATTTCGAGTATTTTCAAAACCCCCTCCCCTCCCTTTGTAAAGCACTTTCCTATCTACGTAAAGCAGCGTAACGCTGCCTCATACCCTCTCCCTCCTCCTTCAGCGTTTCGTAATTTATGAATGACCCCATACTGATACCTGAAATGGGTTGAAAATTTCATTTGAAACATTTTTGTATAAAGAATGTTATATATTTTTAATAATACAATTTCAAATGTAAATTTTGAACGTGAATAATCGTTTAAAAGAGAAAAAGTAGGATAGAAGCTAATATGTGTAAAACACCGTTGGTTGTATTCTCTATTTTTTAATGTATTTTAAAATACTAATTTGTATATTGTATCTAAAATACTTCTGAAAGTATTTTGTATTTGGTATCTAAAGTACTTTAGGCAAAGTCCCAAAATGCATGGTATTTTGCAAAGTATTTTGTATTGGTATCTGAAATACATTTTTCAAGTATTTTGCCCAACCCTGCTTATGGAAAACAATTTGAAGTCAAAAGTTCCAAAATCTTAAGAAAAATTCATTTTTTTAAAATCTGAGAGATCCTAATCACAGTTTTAGGGCGTGACTCTAGAAATAAACACAATTTTAGAAAAATTTAATTTTTTTTTTCAGAATTTAACGTGCCAGCGATTGCTCTCAGGAGAAAATTTCCAGTTATGGCATTAGATAAATTCGCTAGTGTAGCCTATATACTTTGCTAATAGTCCTTTTACTGTATTAGTTGGAAGACATGATTTGCAAAATCAAAAAAATGTTCATTTTCGACAAGAAATCTGTAATATCAAAAAACGCATTATTAGCGCCTGAAACGGGTAAAAAAATCTAATTCAAGAAAATGAGTTTAATTCTTCTTTTACGTTTCTGATATTGCACTCACGAAGCCACTTCCACTCATGAGACTGGATAAATTGCCAGGTGCAGGCAGTATTCATGGCTGTAAGCCCATTTCGAGACATTTCTTATATCCTTGGATATTTCATTGAACGGTAAAATTCCGCGAGATCAAACACCAACGTTAATGCCAGAAACTATCTTCAAACACTTTTTCAAGAAGAAAGATGATTAATTTTGTTGATTTGTACGCGTCTGATAGTGCTTTTACGTGGATGTCCACCCATGACAGCAAACAAATACTATAGAGACAATACAGGACAGTTCCCCGTTCTTCCACGCAACCGATGGAAACAAGTTCCCACTAGCGATCCTAGTGTCAGAACCTGGTAATGTAGTGCCAAATAGAAATGTCAATGTGATTCTTACGGAAGAAATAAATATTTTTTAATCTACCTAACGAAATAAGACTTATTTTTACCTACTCTCGCTGTGATTTAATTATATTGAAGGGCTCAAATTACGGAAAATTATAATGTACAATGCGTTATAATGGACATGAGAACATTGAACATTTAATGAACATAAAATGAAAATTATTTTCACGAATAAAGTTGTTACAATGTAAGATTTTTCTTGGCTAAACACTTTCACTGATACATTTGGATTTTTTTACATGTGCTTCCTTTAAAAAGCACTGTATCAATACATTAATACCTCTGCTTTCATACAGATTATTACACCCCTTACATTAAATATTCTGCAAGTGAATATTAATGATTTGCATTATTTGTTTTTTTACGTCGTTTACTTTGACGCAAACAATTTAAAAAGTGTTTATTGAAAACATATTCAGTCTTAGAAAACTAATAGCGAATTCAGTTGGGTAGAAAAGCGTGACATTCACATACTGTTTAATCAGAATATGCGAGTTTCTTAATTTATACTTTTCATCCAAATTCTGTTAAGCATTTCTACAATCATCATATGTCACGGTACTACACAACCAGCCACATACATAGGACTCAGCATTTTCCTGTACAAAACTTGTAGGAATATCTTCAGTGTTATCCATTTCTGCAATGTTCGTTACACATGGCATTGGGAATGGCAATGTGCAAGTAGCCTACCAAGTTTTTAATGCATTTTATTACAAAGAGAAGTCAAATTGTATTAAACTAGCTTCCTTCATGTTCAAGATTCAATTTTTACCTGTTTTTATCATAAGGAAATGTGAAGAACGAACGCGAGTCTTGCTGTATTTTATAATAAAGCCAAAAACTACTGAATTGTTTCCTTCCATACGTAGAATGATGTAAAGAACAGTATTGTAAAATATGTTTTCCAGAAATCGATCAGAAAGACAATCAAATGAAAAGAAATCAAGCAGACAACAAACACCAACAGAGCACTGAGGTTAGGGTGTATGAGTTATTACCAGGTTCTGCCAATGTTTCTCGATATATCGCGAAGTGTCCTGTATTGTCTTTATAGTATTTGCAGCAAATAAGGTAGGTTGTGTTGAGGTGGCACTAACCTAGATAGGGATGAAAAAAATTTAAAAATTGTATTGCATTTTTGCAAAGACATGTAATAAGAGTTTTAATACCGGTTTGTTTCATGCCTAATAGTTTTTTAGATATAACATTTTCATCCCGGCGTTGCAAAGTGGACATGGCTCTCAGATAAACATTAAATCGACAGTCTAAGGAACTTTTCTAAGACCTACGTACTTGAATATCGCGACAACGAACATGAATGTAGAATAATATTTAGACAATAGGGCTTGACATTAGAAATAAGCACAATTTTATAAAACTTTTAATTATTTTCAGATTTTTTCAGGTTTCAGCGATTGCCCTCAGGAGAAAACTTCCAGTCATGACATCAGGTACATTCGCTAGTGTAGCCTATATACCTTGCTAAGAGTCCATTTACTGTAATTGTTAAAATAATGATTTCCAATATAAAGAACAAATGCATTTTTAGACAATTTCTGAATTTCTTCACTTTACACATTTTACACAATTTCTAAATAAACTAGTGGTGCTATAGAATGGCACATACTTCCTCGCAGTAGTTATTTTCCAAATGCCGATCATCCGATAAATTATGTGGAGTAAGCAGTTCACCGCTGCCTTTCTTGGTCATGTTTTTTGAAAGACATATTTTTCGCATGTTGGCAATTACCGGTTTCCTAATGATAGAACTGATACAAGTACGTTTTGACTGAAATATACGCAGTTGTTCCGCAAGTCGGTCCCGTAGCGCCGGTGGTTAATGCACCTTCGGGTTGAGATCTTCAATGAGGAAGGTACCCAGTTCGATCCCGGAGGGGAATTTTAATTTTATGAATGTGATGTTGCAGGACAAAACCATTGAAGAGTGTAGATACTTTATTGAAAATCATTTGAAGTACTTCTACTCACGAATAGATTCAATATAGATAAATAGACAGGACTTGTCTGTGTTTTCCCTAACTGCGTGTTTTAAACAATTTTTCAACTCTGTTATTCGATTTCTGAAGCGTATGACATGTCAAATAAACCGTCGTCTAGTATATATCTGTATGAACCAATTTAAGTAAAATATGAGCATTTCAACGCTAAATTGTAATACAATATAACCAGAAGGCATGCGATGAACTTACATATCCCTAACGGTTCCAAAAATGGTTATTACTTTCTCCTCTTACGAATATATCGTAAGAAGAGAAAGTTATGTAATCGTGCGGCGGAGAACGGGGAATTTTCGCCAGAAAATCTCTTAAAGCAGGGGTCTGGTGACAAGCAAGTGGATAAGGCCTGTTGATAGATTTAAAAATAAAAATCCTCTACCTGGTGGTGTAGTCAAAATCCATGATTTATTGCTTCTTCATACTTCAAAATCGATTGACGACATTCCCTCCGTCTGTCCGTCTGTGGTCAACGCTAGCGCCTAAACCGTTCGGTCAATTTTCTTCAAAATTGATATTCTCCGATGGTTTTTACTCGTATCAATGTCTCTTGAATTTGAAACCGATAACTTAGTATTTGAGAATACTTTACACTAATTACGCATTTTGTGTTGGCTTCAATAACAGAGGTAAAAATGCACCTATCTACAAAATTTTGCAAACTTTTTCAATTTAAGAAATAAAATGTAATTTTTCAATTTAATGTAGAGTTAAAATATTCCACTATTAACCTCATTTGGACGAAAAAGGATCCGTGAAACGAAATTTTACAAAATTTGCCATAAGTGGGTTGTTTTATTTATCGCGAATTTCTCGAAAATTAACACTTCGATTGGAAAACGGACTTCACCAATAAAATCGCGTAGCAATTCCGGGATGGGCGTTAATTTTCAGAGTATTCGAAATTCGGTCAGAAATCGCCAATTTACGCGGATCATGGATCGGTTAATTACGCCTTTTTTGTTGGCGTAAAACAACAGCTAAAAATGCACCTATCTGCAAAATTATGCAAATCTTTTCTATTTTAAATGTAAAATAAAATTTTTGAATTTAATATAGAAAAAATATTCCACTATTAACCTCATTTGGACGAAAAAGGATCCGCGAAACGAAATTTTTCAAAATTGGTCATTAGTGGGCTATTTTGTTTAACGTGATATTTTTGAAATTAACAATTCGAATGGAAAACGAACTTTTCTAATAAAACCGCGTAGCGATTCCGGGCTGAGCGTTAATTTTCAGAGTATTCGAAATTTCGTCAGAAATCGTCAGTTTACACGGATCTTGGATCGATGAAATACGCATTTTTTCTTGGCATAAATAAAAGGGTTAAAAATGAACCTATCTGCAAAATTATGCAATTTTTTTTATTTTAGAAGTAAAATATTATTTTAAAATTTAATATGGAGTTAAAATATTCCACTATTAACCTCATTTGGACGACAAAGTATCCGTGAAACGAAATTTTACAAAATTCGCCATAAATGGGCTATTTTTGTCGCGATTTTCTCGAATCTTAACACTTCGAATGGAAAACGGACTTCACCAATAAAATCGCGTAGCTATTCCGGGATGGGCGTTAATTTTCAGAGTATTCGAAATTCGGTCAGAAATCGCCAGTTTACGGGGATCATGGATCGGTTAATTACGCATTTTTTGTTGGCTGAAATAAAAGGTTTAAAAATGCACCTATCTGCAAAATTATGCAAACTTTTTCTATTTAAGAAGTAAAATATAACTTTTAAATTAATAGAGAACTACAATTTTTCACTATTAACCTCATTTGGACGAAAAACCATCCGTGAAACGAAATTTTACCTAATTGGCCAAAAGTTGGCCATTTCGTTTATCGCGTTTTTTTCTCTCAATAATTAACACTTCGATTGAAAAACGGACTTCACCATTGAAATCACGTAGCGATTCCGGGCTGGGCGTTTATTATCGAAGCATTCGAAATTCTGTCAGAAATCGCCAGTTTACGCGGATCATGGATCAGTGAAATACGCATTGTTTGTTGGCTTACATTAAGGGGGTTAAAAATGCACCTATCTGCAAAATTATGCAAACTTTTCTATTTAAGAAGTAAATAATAATTTTTCAATTTAATATAGAGTTAAAATATTCGACTATTAATTTCTTTTGGACGAAAAAGGATCCGTGAAACGAAATTTTACAAAAAAGGCCAAAAGTGGGCTATTTCGTTTTTTGCGATTTTCTCGAAAATTAACCCTTCGATTGGAAAACGGACTTCACCAATGAAATCGCGTAGAGATTCCGGGATGGGCGTTCAATTTCAGAGAATTCGAAATTCCGTCAGAAATCGCTAGTTTACGCGGATCATGGATCGATGAAATTACGCATTTTATGTTAGCTTAAATAAAAGGGGGCACCTATCTGCAAAATTATGCAAACTTTTTTTATTTAATATTCCACTCTTAATCTCATTTGGACGAAAAAGGATCCGCGAAACGAAATTTTACAAATTTGGCCAAAAGTGGGCTTTTTCGTTTTTCACGATTTTCTCAAAAATTAACACTTCCATTGGAAAACAGGCTTCACCAATGAAATCGCGTAGTGATTCCGGCTGGGCGTTAATTTTATGAGTTTCGAAATTCCGTCAGAAATCGCTAGTTTACGCGGATCCCGGATCGATGAAATTACGCATTTTTGTTAGCTTAAATAAAAATGCCTTAAATAATAATGCCTTAAATAATGCATGAGATAACAAATTAAAAAAAGCCAAGTCCTAATAACCCAATCCAATTGTTCTTATTATAAGACCTAACTGACTGAACGTTAATAATGCAATAATGCTCTTCAAATCAAACTCGAAATTAGCTACCAACCCAGACATAAATATAGTTAAACAACCAATAAAAAATAAAAAATTATTCATTGAATATCTTTCAATAACTACACCAAACCGAATAGGAAGGTACACTCCCACTGTTACCAAAGTTGATGAATTAACTAAAGGAGAAACAGGAGTCGGAGCAGCCATAGCTGCTGGAAGTCAAGAAGAAACTAGTGGTGCTACAACAGCACTTACTTTCCCGTATTAGAGGAAACAGCTAAGTAGTACTGTAATATTGCACTTTATGCGCTACTAACATCTTCGCTTGGAACTCACTATATCCATTGCAGTGTTGTCAGAACTATGTGAATTCTACAACTTCACAAAAATAGAATGCAAAAGTTTTGTAACCCTGTATTGGAAAAAGAAGCCTGATACCCTGGAAATATAGAAATGCCTTCCATTGGGCCATGATTAGGGAAGAGTATTTTAAAACCATGCAACAAATTCTCTACTCACTACAAATGGTACAGCATTTGGTGCAAAACTAAATATTTGCCTGCAAATATCAACATATCAACATAGACAATTATAACTCCTTTTCATACAGCTCCATTAGGTCACAACAATGACACTAATTCACAGATATTCGCGAGCGCAAAGTGAATTCCATTGTTGCAGACCCTGCATTGTCGCTATTCTGAGAGCTATTAATTATTTTTACTTATTTCAAATATTTCAAAATAAACAATTTCTAAAATATTAATTTGTAAGTCTATAACAAAGTTCGAATGTAAGAAACGAAGAAAGAAATAATATACAAAATTGCACATTCTAATTTACGACGCATCCAGCTGTCCGAAGCGCAGTAAATTTACAGCGGCCTATTACGTTTGTCACAAAATTAAAGAAAAACTACTCGTATTTTGAAAAAATTAAGCATGACCGTATTTATTTATTTGTCAATATTCGGAATTGCTACATACTCTTTCTTGCCAGCTACCATCTATCATCGCCAAAAGTACATTTTTTTGTCATTTTCTGAAATTTTCGGTTTCCTATTGGTAGAACAGAAACATTAATTTTAGAATATTAAAGAACACAAAAACCTAGCCGTAAATGGCAATTTTCTTTTAAAAATTATGTGCCGTTTAAGAGAAAATGGCGTTTTAGCACTACTAAAAATGCGAAATTTGAAGCTCATTTTCACAGAAAATTTTTGAGTTTTCAAAATACTTTATTTGAAGTTATTTGAAGCACTTACACTCACAAATATAATCGTCTTTACAAATTGCGGATAATGTGCATATTAAAGATGTGAGAGATCTTTCAAAAATTTACATTTATATAATTTTTGAAAAAAAACAAAAAAATAGTCAAAATAAACTTCACGCTATACTAATTAGTGTAATTAGCACTATCCGTTACAAAAGTTTCAAGAAAAAAATTGCAGCCATATACGAGAAAATGACGTTTGAGCATTTCTGAAAATGCCGAAATTTGAGCTACTTTTCACAGAAAACGGTAGTGTTTTCGAGAACCTTTACTTGACATTATTTAAAGCATATATACTCGTAAATATAATAATGTAAAAAAATCGCCGATAATGTAAATATTAACTACGTGAGAGACAAGTAAAAAAATTTACATTTTTGTAATTTTTGAAAAAACCAACCGATAGACCAAAATGGCTTTTATGTCATTGATAGAATACATTTACAACTATCCCTACCAAAAGTTTAAAAAAAAATTTGGAGCCGTTTTTGAGAAAATGTTGTTTTTGTAATTTTTTAAAATTGCACATATTGCACGCAATATTGCACGAAAACTAGCAAAATTGTGAAAAACATTTACATGACCTTTATTAAAGAATTCAATATGCAGAACAAATTTTATTTGAAGAAAAAATCTCTATTTTCAATTTTGTAGTTGGAGAAAGACGCCGAAAAAAATTCAAACTTTCACAATTTTCGAAAATTCAGAGCTGTACGTGAAAATCGGACCTATGCCATGTTAAAAAGTGTATTTTCCTCTATTCATACAAAAAATTTAAAGAAAAAATTTGGAATCGTTTTTGAGAAAATGTTGAAAATCCCCGTGGGGCCTTATATAAAGTACCCCCAAATTTTAAAGAATCTTTTTCAAAATCACAAAGCTTTGACTAGAATTAGATCGATTGGGGAATATCAATTTTGAAGAAAATCGACTGAACGGTTTAGGCGCTAGCAGTGTTCACAGACAGACAGACAATGTTTCTGTTCTACCAATAGGAAACCGAAAATTTCAGAAAATGACAAAAAAATGTACTTTTGGCGATGATAGATGGTAGCTGGCAAGAAAGAGTATGTAGCAATTCCGAATATTGACAAATAAATAAATACGGTCATGCTTAATTTTTTCAAAATACGAGTAGTTTTTCTTTAATTTTGTGACAAACGTAATAGGCCGCTGTAAATTTACTGCGCTTCGGACAGCTGGATGCGTCGTAAATTAGAATGTGCAATTTTGTATATTATTTCTTTCTTCGTTTCTTACATTCGAACTTTGTTATAGACTTACAAATTAATATTTTAGAAATTGTTTATTTTGAAATATTTGAAATAAGTAAAAATAATTAATAGCTCTCAGAATAGCGACAATGCAGGGTCTGCAACAATGGAATTCACTTTGCGCTCGCGAATATCTGTGAATTAGTGTCATTGTTGTGACCTAATGGAGCTGTATGAAAAGGAGTTATAATTGTCTATGTTGATATGTTGATATTTGCAGGCAAATATTTAGTTTTGCACCAAATGCTGTACCATTTGTAGTGAGTAGAGAATTTGTTGCATGGTTTTAAAATACTCTTCCCTAATCATGGCCCAATGGAAGGCATTTCTATATTTCCAGGGTATCAGGCTTCTTTTTCCAATACAGGGTTACAAAACTTTTGCATTCTATTTTTGTGAAGTTGTAGAATTCACATAGTTCTGACAACACTGCAATGGATATAGTGAGTTCCAAGCGAAGATGTTAGTAGCGCATAAAGTGCAATATTACAGTACTACTTAGCTGTTTCCTCTAATACGGGAAAGTAAGTGCTGTTGTAGCACCACTAGTTTCTTCTTGACTTCCAGCAGCTATGGCTGCTCCGACTCCTGTTTCTCCTTTAGTTAATTCATCAACTTTGGTAACAGTGGGAGTGTACCTTCCTATTCGGTTTGGTGTAGTTATTGAAAGATATTCAATGAATAATTTTTTATTTTTTATTGGTTGTTTAACTATATTTATGTCTGGGTTGGTAGCTAATTTCGAGTTTGATTTGAAGAGCATTATTGCATTATTAACGTTCAGTCAGTTAGGTCTTATAATAAGAACAATTGGATTGGGTTATTAGGACTTGGCTTTTTTTAATTTGTTATCTCATGCATTATTTAAGGCATTATTATTTAAGGCATTTTTATTTAAGCTAACAAAAATGCGTAATTTCATCGATCCGGGATCCGCGTAAACTAGCGATTTCTGACGGAATTTCGAAACTCATAAAATTAACGCCCAGCCGGAATCACTACGCGATTTCATTGGTGAAGCCTGTTTTCCAATGGAAGTGTTAATTTTTGAGAAAATCGTGAAAAACGAAAAAGCCCACTTTTGGCCAAATTTGTAAAATTTCGTTTCGCGGATCCTTTTTCGTCCAAATGAGATTAAGAGTGGAATATTAAATAAAAAAAGTTTGCATAATTTTGCAGATAGGTGCCCCCTTTTATTTAAGCTAACATAAAATGCGTAATTTCATCGATCCATGATCCGCGTAAACTAGCGATTTCTGACGGAATTTCGAATTCTCTGAAATTGAACGCCCATCCCGGAATCTCTACGCGATTTCATTGGTGAAGTCCGTTTTCCAATCGAAGGGTTAATTTTCGAGAAAATCGCAAAAAACGAAATAGCCCACTTTTGGCCTTTTTTGTAAAATTTCGTTTCACGGATCCTTTTTCGTCCAAAAGAAATTAATAGTCGAATATTTTAACTCTATATTAAATTGAAAAATTATTATTTACTTCTTAAATAGAAAAGTTTGCATAATTTTGCAGATAGGTGCATTTTTAACCCCCTTAATGTAAGCCAACAAACAATGCGTATTTCACTGATCCATGATCCGCGTAAACTGGCGATTTCTGACAGAATTTCGAATGCTTCGATAATAAACGCCCAGCCCGGAATCGCTACGTGATTTCAATGGTGAAGTCCGTTTTTCAATCGAAGTGTTAATTATTGAGAGAAAAAAACGCGATAAACGAAATGGCCAACTTTTGGCCAATTAGGTAAAATTTCGTTTCACGGATGGTTTTTCGTCCAAATGAGGTTAATAGTGAAAAATTGTAGTTCTCTATTAATTTAAAAGTTATATTTTACTTCTTAAATAGAAAAAGTTTGCATAATTTTGCAGATAGGTGCATTTTTAAACCTTTTATTTCAGCCAACAAAAAATGCGTAATTAACCGATCCATGATCCCCGTAAACTGGCGATTTCTGACCGAATTTCGAATACTCTGAAAATTAACGCCCATCCCGGAATAGCTACGCGATTTTATTGGTGAAGTCCGTTTTCCATTCGAAGTGTTAAGATTCGAGAAAATCGCGACAAAAATAGCCCATTTATGGCGAATTTTGTAAAATTTCGTTTCACGGATACTTTGTCGTCCAAATGAGGTTAATAGTGGAATATTTTAACTCCATATTAAATTTTAAAATAATATTTTACTTCTAAAATAAAAAAAATTGCATAATTTTGCAGATAGGTTCATTTTTAACCCTTTTATTTATGCCAAGAAAAAATGCGTATTTCATCGATCCAAGATCCGTGTAAACTGACGATTTCTGACGAAATTTCGAATACTCTGAAAATTAACGCTCAGCCCGGAATCGCTACGCGGTTTTATTAGAAAAGTTCGTTTTCCATTCGAATTGTTAATTTCAAAAATATCACGTTAAACAAAATAGCCCACTAATGACCAATTTTGAAAAATTTCGTTTCGCGGATCCTTTTTCGTCCAAATGAGGTTAATAGTGGAATATTTTTTCTATATTAAATTCAAAAATTTTATTTTACATTTAAAATAGAAAAGATTTGCATAATTTTGCAGATAGGTGCATTTTTAGCTGTTGTTTTACGCCAACAAAAAAGGCGTAATTAACCGATCCATGATCCGCGTAAATTGGCGATTTCTGACCGAATTTCGAATACTCTGAAAATTAACGCCCATCCCGGAATTGCTACGCGATTTTATTGGTGAAGTCCGTTTTCCAATCGAAGTGTTAATTTTCGAGAAATTCGCGATAAATAAAACAACCCACTTATGGCAAATTTTGTAAAATTTCGTTTCACGGATCCTTTTTCGTCCAAATGAGGTTAATAGTGGAATATTTTAACTCTACATTAAATTGAAAAATTACATTTTATTTCTTAAATTGAAAAAGTTTGCAAAATTTTGTAGATAGGTGCATTTTTACCTCTGTTATTGAAGCCAACACAAAATGCGTAATTAGTGTAAAGTATTCTCAAATACTAAGTTATCGGTTTCAAATTCAAGAGACATTGATACGAGTAAAAACCATCGGAGAATATCAATTTTGAAGAAAATTGACCGAACGGTTTAGGCGCTAGCGTTGACCACAGACGGACAGACGGAGGGAATGTCGTCAATCGATTTTGAAGTATGAAGAAGCAATAAATCATGGATTTTGACTACACCACCAGGTAGAGGATTTTATTTTTAAATCTATCAACAGGCCTTATCCACTTGCTTGTCACCAGACCCCTGCTTTAAGAGATTTTCTGGCGAAAATTCCCCGTTCTCCGCCGCACGATTACATAACTTTCTCTTCTTACGATATATTCGTAAGAGGAGAAAGTAATAACCATTTTTGGAACCGTTAGGGATATGTAAGTTCATCGCATGCCTTCTGGTTATATTGTATTACAATTTAGCGTTGAAATGCTCATATTTTACTTAAATTGGTTCATACAGATATATACTAGACGACGGTTTATTTGACATGTCATACGCTTCAGAAATCGAATAACAGAGTTGAAAAATTGTTTAAAACACGCAGTTAGGGAAAACACAGACAAGTCCTGTCTATTTATCTATATTGAATCTATTCGTGAGTAGAAGTACTTCAAATGATTTTCAATAAAGTATCTACACTCTTCAATGGTTTTGTCCTGCAACATCACATTCATAAAATTAAAATTCCCCTCCGGGATCGAACTGGGTACCTTCCTCATTGAAGATCTCAACCCGAAGGTGCATTAACCACCGGCGCTACGGGACCGACTTGCGGAACAACTGCGTATATTTCAGTCAAAACGTACTTGTATCAGTTCTATCATTAGGAAACCGGTAATTGCCAACATGCGAAAAATATGTCTTTCAAAAAAACATGACAAGAAAGGCAGCGGTGAACTGCTTACTCCACATAATTTATCGGATGATCGGCATTTGGAAAATAACTACTGCGAGGAAGTATGTGCCATTCTATAGCACCACTAGTTTATTTAGAAATTGTGTAAAATGTGTAAAGTGAAGAAATTCAGAAATTGTCTAAAAATGCATTTGTTCTTTATATTGGAAATCATTATTTTAACAATTACAGTAAATGGACTCTTAGCAAGGTATATAGGCTACACTAGCGAATGTACCTGATGTCATGACTGGAAGTTTTCTCCTGAGGGCAATCGCTGAAACCTGAAAAAATCTGAAAATAATTAAAAGTTTTATAAAATTGTGCTTATTTCTAATGTCAAGCCCTATTGTCTAAATATTATTCTACATTCATGTTCGTTGTCGCGATATTCAAGTACGTAGGTCTTAGAAAAGTTCCTTAGACTGTCGATTTAATGTTTATCTGAGAGCCATGTCCACTTTGCAACGCCGGGATGAAAATGTTATATCTAAAAAACTATTAGGCATGAAACAAACCGGTATTAAAACTCTTATTACATGTCTTTGCAAAAATGCAATACAATTTTTAAATTTTTTTCATCCCTATCTAGGTTAGTGCCACCTCAACAACAACCTACCTTATTTGCTGCAAATACTATAAAGACAATACAGGACACTTCGCGATATATCGAGAAACATGGCAGAACCTGGTAATAACTCATACACCCTAACCTCAGTGCTCTGTTGGTGTTTGTTGTCTGCTTGATTTCTTTTCATTTGATTGTCTTTCTGATCGATTTCTGGAAAACATATTTTACAATACTGTTCTTTACATCATTCTACGTATGGAAGGAAACAATTCAGTAGTTTTTGGCTTTATTATAAAATACAGCAAGACTCGCGTTCGTTCTTCACATTTCTTATGATAAAAACAGGTAAAAATTGAATCTTGAACATGAAGGAAGCTAGTTTAATACAATTTGACTTCTCTTTGTAATAAAATGCATTAAAAACTTGGTAGGCTACTTGCACATTGCCATTCCCAATGCCATGTGTAACGAACATTGCAGAAATGGATAACACTGAAGATATTCCTACAAGTTTTGTACAGGAAAATGCTGAGTCCTATGTATGTGGCTGGTTGTGTAGTACCGTGACATATGATGATTGTAGAAATGCTTAACAGAATTTGGATGAAAAGTATAAATTAAGAAACTCGCATATTCTGATTAAACAGTATGTGAATGTCACGCTTTTTCTACCCAACTGAATTCGCTATTAGTTTTCTAAGACTGAATATGTTTTCAATAAACACTTTTTAAATTGTTTGCGTCAAAGTAAACGACGTAAAAAAACAAATAATGCAAATCATTAATATTCACTTGCAGAATATTTAATGTAAGGGGTGTAATAATCTGTATGAAAGCAGAGGTATTAATGTATTGATACAGTGCTTTTTAAAGGAAGCACATGTAAAAAAATCCAAATGTATCAGTGAAAGTGTTTAGCCAAGAAAAATCTTACATTGTAACAACTTTATTCGTGAAAATAATTTTCATTTTATGTTCATTAAATGTTCAATGTTCTCATGTCCATTATAACGCATTGTACATTATAATTTTCCGTAATTTGAGCCCTTCAATATAATTAAATCACAGCGAGAGTAGGTAAAAATAAGTCTTATTTCGTTAGGTAGATTAAAAAATATTTATTTCTTCCGTAAGAATCACATTGACATTTCTATTGGCACTACATTACCAGGTTCTGACACTAGGATCGCTAGTGGGAACTTGTTTCCATCGGTTGGCGTGAAAGAACGGGGAACTGTCCTGTATTGTCTCTATAGTATTTGTTTGCTGTCATGGGTGGACATCCACGTAAAAGCACTATCAGACGCGTACAAATCAACAAAATTAATCATCTTTCTTCTTGAAAAAAGTGTTTGAAGATAGTTTCTGGCATTAACGTTGTGTTTGATCTCGCGGAATTTTACCGTTCAATGAAATATCCAAGGATATAAGAAATGTCTCGAAATGGGCTTACAGCCATGAATACTGCCTGCACCTGGCAATTTATCCAGTCTCATGAGTGGAAGTGGCTTCGTGAGTGCAATATCAGAAACGTAAAGAAGAATTAAACTCATTTTCTTGAATTAGATTTTTTTACCCGTTTCAGGCGCTAATAATGCGTTTTTTGATATTACAGATTTCTTGTCGAAAATGAACATTTTTTTGATTTTGCAAATCATGTCTTCCAACCTAATACAGTAAAAGGGACTATTAGCAAAGTATATAGGCTACACTAGCGAATTTATCTAATGCCATAACTGGAAATTTTCTCCTGAGAGCAATCGCTGGCACGTTAAATTCTGAAAAAAAAAATAAATTTTTCTAAAATTGTGTTTATTCTAGAGTCACGCCCTAAAACTGTGATTAGGATCTCTCAGATTTTTAAAAAATGAATTTTTCTTAAGATTTTGAACTTTGACTTCAAATTGTTTTCATAAGCAGGGGTGGGCAAAATACTTGAAAAATGTATTTCAGATACCAATACAAAATACTTTGCAAAATACCATGCATTTTGGACTTTGCCTAAAGTACTTTAGATACCAAATACAAAATACTTTCAGAAGTAGTTTAGATACAATATACAAATTAGTATTTTAAAATACATTAAAAAATAGAGAATACAACCAACGGTGTTTTACACATATTAGCTTCTATCCTACTTTTTCTCTTTTAAACGATTATTCACGTTCAAAATTTACATTTGAAATTGTATTATTAAAAAATATATAACATTCTTTATACAAAAATGTTTCAAATGAAATTTTCAACCCATTTCAGGTATCAGTATGGGGTCATTCATAATTACGAAACGCTGAAGTAGGAGGAGAGGGTATGAGGCAGCGTTACGCTGCTTACGTAGATAGGAAAGTGCTTTACAAAGGGAGGGGAGGGGGTTTTGAAAATACTCGAAATGTACTTTACGTAATTATATATGGCCCCTATCATTTGTGATGTATGTCATATTTGAAGTCTGAAAGGCATCCCGGCTAAGAACCGAAGGAAACTTGAGTGTAAAGATCTCCCATAAGTTCTTGGGAGGTGATAGTTTGGACAAAATTGTAGGTTACAGACAATTAATTAAGATGCCTTTCAGACAAAGTAAAACATACATCACAAATGATGTGGATATCTAATGAAAACAGCGGATTTTTAGGTTTAATATATGCATTTTAGGTTCTTCAGCATCTGTTTTTCATCAGCGGCTTTTTAAATGGTAGAAATAGGCACTAATAAAACTCGAAACACAAGAAAATCAGTTTTTGACCCATTTATTATATTTCTCAACGATAAGACAAAAATAATAACATAGAATCAGTACTGAACATTTTGCGAAAAACTATTTATTAAACATGTTTAATAGTTATAATTTATCCTATGGTATTTGCCTCATTAATTAAATTACTACACATTTTCGAAGGTTCAAGAGAAAATGAATGTTCTTCTGGGTCAAGTCACTTTGCTTCGGGGAAACAATCGCTTTACCTTAAAAACGGAGGCAGCT
>JAHLJT010004567.1:67264401-67294089 GCA_031308135.1 Acheta domesticus
TCAACGAAATATCAGAAGTAAAAAAAAGTCTAAAAACGTTTACAGACATCTCCGATGCCTTCACCAAACTGTGCGACCAGATTCATGACTGAAACTCTCTTCGTGAGTGCAAGATCAGATAGATAAAAGAAATCTTTACGTCAGTGTCTTGAAATAGTGATGTTAGCCGTTTCAGCCGCTAATAATGCGTTTTTCGATATTTTAGAAGATTTCCTATTAAATGCGGAATGTTTTGCTATTGGAGATCTTCTCTTCGAACAATTATAATAAACGGACCTTTTGCAAAGTAATTTCGTCTTCACTAGCGATTTTATGTAATGTCATAACTGAAAATTTTATTCTGAGAACAATTCAGAGACCTGTAAAATTTCTGGAAAATTTAAATTTTTTTTTTGAAGCTTTTTTTTTATATATTCTGGTTCTGAGAGCAGAGTCAGGATCATTAAAATGATTATAACAATTTAATTTGTGTAAAGGTTTCATATATTTTACTTAAATTATTTTCATAGTAGCTTTTGTATGTGTAAAACTCACACCACTACTTACACTATGACAACTCCTACACCAACTGCTTTATACCAAACTACCTGGCAAAAGTGAACATCCATGTGAAAGCACTATAAAGAACGTAATATTCAACAACGGCAATTCTCTTGAGGAAGTGTAGGCAAATATTTCTGGCATTAACATTGCTGCACGACCTCGCGAAATATTAACTTTCAAGGAAATATCAGTAGTAAAAGAAACGTCTAAAATCGTTTACAGACATCTCCGATGCCTGCACTAAACTGTGCGGCAAGTTTCATGAGTGAAACTCTCTTCGTGGGTGCATGATCTGATAGGTAAAAGAAGTATTTACCACAGTGTCTTGAAATAGTGATTTTAGCCGTTTCAGTCGCTATAAATGCGTTTTTCGAAATCTCAGAAAGTTTCCTAATAAAGACAGAATGTTTTGCAATTGGAGATTTTCTCTTCGAACAATTATAATAAACGGACTTTTAGCAAAGTATTTAGTCTCAATAGCGATTTTATGTAATGTCATAACTGAAAATTTTCTCCTGAAATCTATTCAGAGACCTGAAAAGTTTTTGGAAAATTTAAATTTATTTTATTTTGAAATTATTTTTTTTCTAAATTCTGGTTCTTAGAGAAGAGTCAGGATCATTAAAATGATTTATAACAATTTAATTTGTGTAAAGGTTTCATATATTTTACTAAAATTATTTTCAATGTAGGCTTTAGTATGTGTAAAACTCTCACCACTACTTACCCTATGACAACTCCTACACCAACTGCTTTATACCAAACTACCTGTCAAAAGTGAACATTCATGTGAAAGCAATATAAGAAACGTAATATTCAACAAAGGCAATTCTCTTGAGGAAGTCTTGGCAAATATTTCTTACATTAACATTGCTGCACGACCTCACGAAATATTAATTGTAAACGATATATCAGAAGTAAAACAAATGTCTAAAAACGTTTACAGACATCTCCGGTGCCTTCACCAAACTGTGCGACCAGATTAATGTCTGAAACTCTCTTCGTGAGTGCAAGATCAGATAGATAAAAGAAATCTTTACGTCAGTGTCTTGAAATAGTGTTTTTAGCCGTTTCAGCAGCTAATAATGCGTTTTTCGATATCTCAGAAGATTTCCTAATAAATGCAGAATGTTTTGCTATTGGAGATCGTTCTCTACGAACAATTATAATAAACGGACTTTTAGCAAAGTATGTAGGTCTTCACTAGCGATTTTATGTAATTGTCATAACTGAAAATTTTCTCCTGAGAACAATTCAGAGACCTGTAAAATTTCTGGAAAATTTAAATTTATTTTTTTAGGAAATTATTTTTTTTCTAATTCTGATTCTTAGGATTAGGCTCAGGATCCTTAAAATGATTATGAACAAATTAATTTGTGTATAGGTTTCATATATTTTACCTTAAATTAATTTTCAATATAGGCTTTTGTATGTGTAAAACACTCACACAACTACTTACCCTATGACTACTCCTACACCAAGAGTTGTATACCAAACTACCTGTCAAAAGGAAACTTCCATGTGAAAGCACTATAAGAAACGTAATATTCAACAAAGGCAATTCTCTTGAGGAAGTGTTGACAAATATTTCTGGCATTAACATTGATCCACGACCTCGCGAAATATTAACTTTCAACGATATATCAGAAGTAAAAGAAATGTCTAAAAACGTTTACAGACATCTCCGATGCCTTCACCAAACTGTGCGACCAGATTCATGACTGAAACTCTCTTCGTGAGTGCAAGATTAGATAGATAAAAGAAATTGTTGTGTATCTGAAGGAAAATGCGGCCTCAACAGGCAACAACAGTTTATTACACACTTGAACATACAGTTTGGTAACCCCGACGGCTCGTGGCCGTTTACATAAGTCGGAACCCGCGGCTCGGTGCGGTGCCGCCGACGGCAGCTTCCACGAGGCGTCGGTGCGCTCCCGTGAGGCGCGGTAAGGCTAACAACGCGCTGGAAACCAGGGGCGCCAGCGTTATCGGCGTTGCTGGGGACACGGTTGCGTGGCCTCCACGAGTGGTGCCGATACGGCGAGCGACCAGCAATGCGGCCGCGATCGAACGCGTGCCCTTAAGACACGCTGCTATAGGCTGTGGGGCCCAGGGGCGAGCCGACCCAGTATATTCGCTGGAATACTGGCGGAGCCCAACCACAAATCCAAAAGACGTCCGGGGCAAAGCCGGTCCTAAGGCAAAGAACAAAATACAACGTTAAACACTGTCGGACAATGCTGCGTTATCTCGGGCTCTCCGCTGTCTCACTGACGCCGCGGTCTCCGCGTTCCCCCTGCCCCAGGTCGCTGCGGTATACCTCCGCCGGCCAGCGACCCGGAACTATTTTTCGGGGTGGCAAGCTATGGTGCGCGCTGCATAGCGCGCCCCGTTCAAACTCTCGCCGCGGATATACAGCATCCCTCCCCTCTTAAGAAGAAACATATGGCGCTGCGCGCTTATGTTTCTTTTTCATTTTTCCCAGACGCCGCGACTCCCAGACGGGTGGCGACGGCTCCTTTTTGTCTTCTGGCGGGGGCAACATTTCGGCCTCTTCTAGCTCGGCCTCGGCGGGCAACATTTCGATGTCCGGCAGATTGCTGTCCAGGTTTCCGTTCGTGGTGTTTTCCGCCATTGGAATATCGTCCTCATGGAGACGTGGCGATATCAACTGGTCTAAGATTGACATCGGTCGCCCTTCTGATGTGATATCGTCCACCTCTGGTAGCGGCGGCAGCTCCAAGTCAATGGGGGCAGGCTGCTCCCTGGTGGCTGGTGCTGGCGTGCTTTCCACACTCCGCCCGTCTTGTGGACCTGTAACATAAGTTCCGTGGTTCATTTCACTACCTGTTGCGTTCCATCTCCTTGTTATTTGGTTCTGGTGCCTGGTGCATCGCCCACGCTCCGTTTCCACTATATACATTCTCGCACCTTTCTGTTTAACAATGACTGCCGGAACCCATGTCTTCTTTTGACCAAAAACCCTTACATAGACTTTTTCCTTCACCTCGAACTTAGTTTGGTGTTTGTAAGAGGCTCTATACTGTTCCGGTTTGAATAGTTGTAACAGCGTTCTAGGCTGCCTACCGTGCAACCTCTCCGCAGGACTTTTCCCATTAATTGGAGTTGTTCTATATGTACTAAGAAACAACTCTAATGCGCAGTCTTTACTGGACTCGGCCAGTAAAATCTTTCTTAACTTTTGTTTAAAAGTTCTAACCAGCCTCTCTGCTTCCCCATTACTTTGTGGATGGAATGGAGCCGACGTCAGGTGGATGATGCCATTTCTCTCACAAAATGTCTTAAACACAGTAGACGTGAACTGCGTTCCATTATCCGTCACAATCGTTCGCGGAAGGCCTTCTATTCCGAAAATCTCTATTAATTTCCGCACCGTTACTTCGGCCGTGGTTGAACTTACTCTCGCGATGTAAGGATAATGGGAGAACGCGTCTGTGACTATCATCCACATGCTTCCCTGAAAAGGGCCCGCGAAATCCGCATGGATTCTGTCCCAAGGCTCCGTTACTTTCGGCCATGGAGAAAACTCTTTAGGGGGAGCGGCCTGGTACTGCGCGCACAACTGACAATTGTGGACCATATCCGCAATGTCCTTGTCTATATTCAGCCAATAGCAATAACGGCGCGCCAATTGCTTCATGCGCACTATGCCCCAGTGCCCTCTATGCAATAGTTTCAATACTTGTGCCTTCAACTTTTGCGGAATTACCACTCTACAGTCCTCGTTTTCTGTTGCCAGCAATATCACGCCCTGATTAATTGATAGGGACTCCTTTTTATCAAAATAAGGGAGCAACCACTTATCTTTGATGCTTTTTCTGCTCGTCGGCCATCCTACCTGAATGAACTCCTTCACATTCCTCAGGATGTTGTCCCTCCTTGTTTCCTTGGCAATCTTCCAGGCATCCAAGGGAAACTGCTGAACAGCCGTACCTGCCACCTGGTCGAACTGGAACACCATCTCTTGCTGGCTGTCGAAGTCCTCATCCGGACCGATCGGCAGCTTCGACAGCGCATCCGCGTTTGCGTGCAGATTTGTCCTTCTGAAATGAATAGCATAATTGTAATTTGACAACAGTAATGCCCAACGCTGCAACCTCTGCGCTGTACGCTGTGGAATTGAACTGTCGGGGTTGAAAATGGCTAGTAATGGCTTATGGTCCGTTATGAGATGAAACTTCCTTCCATACAGGTACAGATGAAATTTGTTTACAGCGTACAACAAGGACAAGGCTTCTTTTTCAACTTGCGGGTAAACTTTCTGCGCCTTGGTCAAGGTCTTAGAAGCGTATGCGATCGGTGTCTCCGTGCCATCCTCATTCTTGTGTGACAGCACTGCCCCGATGCCATATTCTGAGGCGTCTGCTGCAACAATCAATTGTTTGTCTGGCTGGAAGTGGGCTAAGCAGGGTTTCTTCAATAACTGCTCTTTCAACTTCCTGTATGCTTCACTACATTTGTCTGTCCAGATAAACTTCTGACCTTTTTTTCGGAGTTCATTCAGTGGTGCCGAGATATGAGCCGCATTCTTGATAAATTTCACATAGTAATTTACCTTGCCCATGAAAGATTGCAATTGTTTCAAGTCTTTCGGTTCCGGTAACGACTTTATTGCTTCCAGATGTGTATCCGTAGGTGTAATTCCCTTCCAATTCATTACATGTCCTAAATATGTAATTTCTGACTTGAAAAACTCGCACTTGTTTAACTTGCACTTTAACCCATTTTGTTGTATAAATGCAGAATATTTTGGTATTGGAGATCGTCTCCTCAAACAATTATAAGAAACGGACTTTTAGCAAAGTATTTAGTCTTCACTGACGATATTATGTCTTGTGATTACTGAAAATTTTCTCCTGAGAACAATTCAGAAACTTGTTAAAATTCTGGAAAATTTAAATTTATTTTTTTTTGAAATTGTTTTTTTTTTTAATTCTTGTTTCAAATGTAGGGGCAGGATCCTTCAAAATGATTATGACAAATTAATTTGTGTAAAGGTTTCATATATTTTATTTAAAATATTTTCTATGTAGGCTTTTGTAGGTGTAAAACTCTCACCACTACTCACCCTATTACTACACCTACACCAAGAGCTTAATATCAAAATACCTGTCAAAAAAGAACATCCATGTGAAAGCACTATAAGAAACGTTATATTCAACTAAGACAATTCTCTTGAGGAAGTGTTGACAAATATTTCTGGCATTAACATTGATCCACGACCTCGCGAAATATTAACTTTCAACGAAATATCAGAAGTAAAAGAAATGTCTAAAAACGTTTACAGACATCTCCGACGCCTTCACCAAACTGTGCGACCAGTTTCATTACTGAAACTATCTTCGTGAGTGCAAGATCAAATAGGTAAAAGAAGTATTGAACTCTGTTTCTTGAAATAGTGTTTTTGGCCGTTTCAGCCGCTAATAATGTTTTTTTTTTCTAGTCTCGCTCTAGCCGCTGAGGTGTGAGCATCGTAACCGAGGCAGCTCTTATCGTGGACTGTTGAGGCTAAACCTACAGTTTAAGTGAATGGTTTGAGAGTGCGCGAAGGAGATCTATACTGATTTTGCTAATTTATCGTGTGATTTTACCATTGGTGACGAGTGCTTCGTGAATTGTGAGTGAGTGTAAAAAATGTCCCCTTGTTCGGTGCTCGGCACCGGGCACAAGCTCCACCATGGCATCAACCTCAGGAAACCAACAAACTACCGATGGCTCAAGTAAGAATTATGCTACAGTAACCGCAGCGAACCTTTTCCCCAAAAAAGAAAACGCAATTGTTATAGACTCTGTCAACCAAGCTCCAACCTTAGATTTCATACAAGTGCTTGCCCAAAAAATCAATCCAGCCTATATAAGATTTGTGTCAAAAATTTCAAATAATAGGCTGTGTGTATATCTCGACACCAAAGAAGTTGCTGACGAACTTGTTGAAAAACACAAAAGTATAACAGTATGTAGGCATGAATTGTCTATAAGACCCTTAATATCCAGAAATAAAAGAATAATACTTTCAAATGTGAGCCCTAGTATACCGCATGCGCTTATTGAAAATAAGCTATATTCGTATGGCATTAAAACAGTAACACCAATGTCATTTCTTAGAGCAGGTTTTTCTAGTCCAAATCTAAGTCATATTCTAAGCTTTCGTCGACAAACATTTATTAGCCCAGAAGATGAAAGCAAACTACCTGAATGTTTTCAAGTAATTTTTGAAGAAGTACCACACTGGATTTACATCACATCGGATACCCCTACGTGTTTTCAATGTAAACAACAGGGTCATTTAGCTAAAAATTGCCCACAAATCAATCCAGATTTTGTGGAGATAAATCCAACTTCCAATACCATATCACAAACTCCCATCATAAGCACACCCCAACACGTTGCCTTTCATTCTACTACATCCGCCCCTGCACAAGTTGAAACTATAACCGTTTGCAAAGAACCTCGTATTCAAACTCCAAAATCAGTCTCAGTTCCTGTAACCCAGCAAGTACCCCAGCAAGAATGAAAAGACCTTTACTACCGACTCAATCATTACGTCAGTAAACCAGTTATCTGAAAGCGATATTGAGTCTACAGACTACAACTCTGGATCAGATTCAGAAATACAAAACCCAGAAGAATTTAGTACATCACGAAAACCTAATGCGGGAAAGAATCCAAAGAAATTAAAAATCAAACCAGATAATAGTCAAGATAATTTATGGACAGACACAAAAGCACTAGTAGAGAAAAATGTTACAAATTATCCACTGCCATTCAACCAATTAATAAACTTTTTCGATAAAACAAAAGGAACTAAATTCACAGTAGACATCGCGAAAGATTTCACAAATGACCTTTCCCCCCTAATAACAATGCTAAGAGAAATTTATCCCACCTAACCTGGTAAAGGTCTAAAAAATAGATGTTCAAGAATTATTAAAAAACTGGAGGCCTCGAAAGATACTTCCCATGAATTAATTGATCATTCATCATCGGATGAACCGTAATTAGAAACCAAGCTTAACCAAACACATCATGGACATTGTTCAATGGAATTGTAATGGTTTCTATGCAAGACTTCCACATCTAAAACTCTTAATTAATAACCTTAATCCACAAATTTTATGTATACAGGAAACCAATTTCAAAAACAATTCCAATGCAAAAATTAGAGGATATAGAACATCCTTCTAGAAGAAGGCAAGCACAAATCGCTAGTGGAGGGGTAGCAATTTTTACAAAAAACGAAGTATTCATTCAAGATATTCCTCTCCAAACGACGTTAGAAGCAGTAGCAATCAAAGTCAGAATAAATTGTACTATAACTATCTGCAATATTTATCTACCAAATAGTATTTCATTAAATATTGCTGAACTAGATAACATTCTCGCACAACTGCCAAAACCGTTTATAATATTAGGAGACTTCAACAGTCATAACAACCTGTGGGGTTCCTCAACTGTAGACAGAAGAGGAAAATTAATCGAAGAATGGTTAGACAATCATAATGATTTGGTCATACTCAATACGGGAACGCCGACCCATTTCAACGTTAGTAACGGTACAGAAAGTGTCATAGATTTAAGCTTCGCGTCCACAGATATTGCAACAAAACTTTCATGGGCCTCAATGCAAGATCTATATGACAGCGATCACTATCCTTTATCCATAAACTGGTCAATCCAGCAACAAAAAATAGAGCAAAGAAATCGCCCTAAATGGATAATAAACAGAGCTAATTGGCCTCTTTTTCAATATATTATTAATAATAATATTAACAATCTTAAAGTGCTAGATTCGCCTCAACAATATGAAATCAATACGATAGTTGGTGACTTTATCAATTTGATTACAGAAGCAGCCAAGCAGGCAATCCCCCAAACTACAGGAAAGTAATGAAACGTCAAGTACCATGGTGGAATGAAGAGTGTACAAACGCTATAAAAGAAAAGAAAAGAGCGTTCAGGAAATTTAAAAAAAGCAAAACAATAGAAAATTGTATTTCCTACAAGAAAGCAAGAGCTAAGGCCCGCTTAACACTTAAGACCACAATGATCCAATCATGGCAACAATTTACGTCATCCATCACGAATAAGACAGCAATTTCTGAAGTGTGGCACAAAGTCAAGATAATTAGCGGATCAAACACATATCACCTACCTAGAATGCTAATTGACAAGAATGGAGAAAAACAATTCTGTCCAGAAGCCATGAGTCATTTACTTGCTGTTTCCTTTGCTAAAAACTCTAGCAACTCAAATTACGAACCAACATTTTTAGCACAAATTGCATCGTCTTCTACCCCCTACTTGGAACTCAACAAAGAACTATTAGAAAACAATGAGGACCAGTATAACCAACCATTCCACATGCATGAGCTTAGCTATGTACTAAACAAGAGCAAAAATTCAGCACCAGGGCCGGACGACATACCAAACAGTTTTCTTAAGAATCTCCCAGAGAATGGATTAAAATATCTTTTACAAATATACAATAGTATTTGGACAACCCATACCCTTCCTAACCAATGGAGAGAAGCCATCGTAATTCCTTTCCCTAAACCTCTTAAAGACCATTCAAACCCAGTGAACTTTCGTCCCATTTCGTTAACCTGTAATATATGCAGGATACTAGAAAAAATGGTTAACAATCGATTGAGATGGACCCTGGAAGAGAAAAATCTGATATCACAGTATCAAAGTGGCTTCAGATCACTCCGGTCAACAAATGATCATTTAGTCAGTATAGACACAGAAATATGTGACGCCTTAGCTACAAATCAACATGCTATTTTAGTCTCTTTAGACATTGAAAAAGCATACGAGATGGTATATAAAAAAAGACTCCTAAATATCCTTTCTGATATGGAAATAAAAGGTAATACACTAGCTTTCATAAATAATTTCTTAAGTCACAGATATCTCAAAGTAAGATTACAAGAAAAAACATCGAATGCTGTAGAAATGATCAATGGACTTCCGCAAGGGTCAGTACTTAGTGTTCTCCTTTTTCTCATAACTGTCAACGAAGTCAGTACATTAGTAAAAGGCCCAACTAAAATATTTTTATTTGCAGATGATATCACCCTTCTGTGCACTGGAAAAAATATTCAGTTAACTGCTAAAATAATCCAAGAAACATTAAATAAAATTGACAATTGGGCCAGTTCTACAGGATTTATTATTTCCAAAACTAAATCTGAATTCATAGTATTTACCAGAAGATCCCATGAACAGAATGCAAAAATTACATTGGAAATTGGGAATAAAGAAATAAGAAGATCAAATACCTGTAAAATCCTTGGATTAGTGTTTGATGCCAAACATACATGGAAACATCATGTTGCAGCTCTAAAAACAGATTGCAAAAACAGACTGAATATCATAAAAATGCTAGCATGTAAAAAATGGGGAGCCCAGTCTGATTCTCTAATAAAAATTTATAAAGCCCTAATACAATCTAAACTCGATTATGGGTCAGTGGTGTATAGCGCAGCAGCCAAAACACTACTGAACACTTTGGATCCCATTATCCACAGTGCATGTCGCATAAGCTTAGGAGCTTTCAGAACTAGCCCGTGTACCAGCCTTCTAGCAGAGGCAGGTCTCATGCCACTAGAATTGCCGAAGAAAGCTACAATGTTTAAAGTATGCATATGCAACATTCAGCATACCTCCAAACCAAACAAACGCATATATCTTCAACTCCCCTAAAAAAGAAATGTATAAAGTACATCCAAATTTTCCAAAGCCTCTGAGAGAAAGACTTCCCTTATACCTTAACGCTCTAAATATAAATAAACCCCTCATATTCCCAAGAAGCTATCACCCCATCCCCCAATGGCACTTATTCAATCCCACCATAAATCTTGAGTTTAATCAACTTCCACACACTTTCTCACAATCTGAGACCCTTCTTCTCCCATTTATTGCTGAATATGAAGAAAAATTCAATAATTACTTAAAGATCTACACAGATGGGTCAAAATGTAATGGTAAATGCGGTTGTGCTATAATTTCAACCACAGAGGGTACTGAAGAAGTATTTCGACTACCTGATTTCTATTCAATTTATTCCTGTGAAGCTTGGGCAATCCTAAAAAGTATTGAAACCATATCTGCAAATAAAGTAAATCCAAACATACTTATCTTCTCTGATTCCCTGTCCTCATTGAGAGCCATAAATAATAGATATACAAAGAATATCTATATACAAAAATACAAAAACTACTGTATGATCACCATGAGGCAGGAAATCAAATAGTTCTTACCTGGATTCCTTCCCACAAAGGCATTATAGGTAATGAAAAAGCAGATGAAGCCGCAAAAAGAGCAACAAAATTACCAAATATTGACAATAATGCTTATGGTTCATATGAAGATATTAAAAAGCTTTTTAAATCTCAAATAGTTAAATACTGGGACACACAATGGAAGAACATAACCTCTAAACTGCCTCTTGTTAGGAGATCAATAAATGAATCTCCATTTCCACATAAGTTGGCTAACAGGAATAATCAGGTTACTATCACCAGACTCAGAATAGGTCATTTCAAAGCCAGTCATGGACATCTTATAAAAAAATCCGATCCAGAACAATGTCCTAAGTGTGGAGCTAGAATTTCTTCCCCACATCTGCTACTTGAATGCCCAGAAACCAACAGTCAAAGAACAGCAATGAAAATCAATGGCAATTTATTAGACCTTCTTAATACCATAGAGAAGTGTGATCAAATTATCAAATATTTAAAAGGAATGGAATTGGACAAACTAATATAGAACCGCATAGTGAAATGAATGGGATACCAAGTAAGGGGCTTATTTACTAAATTGTGGATATGAATGTTGTGATATACCAGAACGGGACATGGTTTATTCATAATAATAGTTGTATACGGGGCGACTAAATGGACTTGTAAAATGGCGATATCCGGCCCTAGTAACGCCAGCGCAGAGGGTTGCTATGGTGCAGGGCAGGTAAATAAACTAGCTGCAAGCCTCGTAGGTGCCGGAACGCTGGCTAGATCGATATAATAAAGAATATGTGATTGGTCGAAAAAACGTATGACGGACGAAGGCGCGGCTACATGGGGTTGTAAGAAATGAGCGGGTTGGCGGGGGGCAATTAGACTTTCTGGTGTTTACCGCCGTGTTTTGGAAAAATAGAACGTGGGACGCTACCGACCCATCAAGGGTTGCAAAATACAGAAAAACATTCATTCGGACTTGGAGCTTCGTTGAGTGCAGATCGTTACAGTCTGGCTCAGAGTGGTGGAGTGTAGGTCGTGAACTCGGCTCTTGAGTTTCGTGGAGTGCAAATAGTGTGCGGACCTTGTAGTTGAAAGTGAGACTTATACATTTTCGTGCGAAAAGTAACAGTCGTCATCGGACTTAGAAATTATTTGCCGGAGTACATCCGCGGACTTGGGCAGTTTTGGGTGTTCACCGGACGATAGTTCGAACATTAGTATTTTATTAAACTCGTGTGAAAGATTATAAACCTAAAGCGTCGGAAAGAACTTAGCTAGATTTTATGCAGTGTGGACTGGATACTTCAGCAACCGCGCAAGATCAGAAGACAGAAGAGCGACTCGGATTCATCGGCCAAGTGAGAAGCGTCTTCGGAACGAGCGGGTCGGCAAGACGGTAACATATACTGCAGTATATTAAAATAATATCTTTTTAAAAGGGGTCATGGCCATTAAGTAATCTGTTAAAATTAACATTGAATAAATTGTTAAATTTTGTTCTTTGGAAAAAGAAAAGAGTCTGTTCATTTGTCAATCATAAGCTTCTAATTAGTTGGAAGCAGAGAATTTCCATATTTCAGAATCCACGCCAGGCTGTACAGTCGGCAGATCAGGTAATCGGCTATCTTAGCGATAGCGAATACATGTAATCCGAATCCATCGGCCCAAGCTAGCTGGATGCCCATATAATTTTGACAGAATTAAATAGGGAAAAGTTAGTATTAGTTTATGTCACCTGTTCCTGGCGCCCACATCTTTCTATAAATTCGGAACAGGTCAAACTCACGACAACGTATTACGAAGTGAAGGATGAAGGTATATTTCAATATATATATATGTGTATGTGTTGAATGTGAATGTATATGTATGTATATGTTTATTATATGTATGCATTTGTATATATGTATATGTAAGTCTATGTATATGTACTTTGACATATTGTAAATGACATTTGCTATTCTGTGTACTGAATTTAAATACCTCTATGTATAATTCTGTCCAACGGGCAAATTGATAGATGAAATGACCACTTAAACCCACAGAAGTACAAATTAGAGCATTGTACTGGGAATTAATAGTAACTTAGGGATCTATTTAAAAACATGAAAGTTATGTAATCTAAATTTAAAATTTTCCTTTAAATTTTATTGTACTTTCCAGTAACATAAACTGAATTAATAAGCTAATATGGATTCTGAAATTGAGTATTAATTTCCTAGGGATACAATGGATCATTACATTGATTCAAACACTTAACAACTGGTTCATATGAGGTTGAATTATTGTGTCAAGTATGTATGTATTGCATGTATTGCATGTATTGCTATGTAATTTATGTATCTAAATATGTGACAAGTGTACTTGTGTATTACTGTGGTCGCTTATGACCCGAGCAGTTTAAAAGCGACCTAAAATAAATTAAAAAAATGCATTTTTTGATATCTCAGATGATTTCCTAAGAAATGCAGAGTGTTGGTATTGCAGATCTTCTCCTCAAACAATTATAAGAAACGGACTTTTAGCAAAGTATTTAGTCTTCACTAACGATTTTATCTCATGCCACTACTGAAAATTTTCTCCTGAGAAGTATTCAGAAACTTGTTAAAATTCTGGAAAATTTAAATTTATTTTTTTTAGAAATTATTTTTTTTATAAATTCTGGTTCTAAGTGTAGTATCAGGATCCTTCAAAATGATTATAACAATTTAATTTGTGTAAAGGTTTCATATATTTTACTTAAATTATTTTCAATGTAGGCTTTTGTATGTGTAAAACTCTCACCACTACTTACCCTATGACAACTCCTACACCAACTGCTTTATACCAAACTACCTGTCAAAAGTGAACATCCATGTGAAAGCACTATAAGAAATGTAATATTCAACAAAGGCAATTCTCTTGAGGATGTATTGACAAATATTTCTGGCATTAACATTGCTGCACGACCTCGCGAAATATTAACTTTCAACGAAATATCAGAAGTAAAAGAAACGTCTAAAATCGTTTACAGACATCTCCGATGCCTTCACTAAACTGTGCGGCCAGTTTCATGAGTGAAACTCTCTTCGTGAGTGCAAGATCAGATAGATAAAAGAAATATTTACGTCAGTGTCTTGAAATAGTGTTTTTTAGCCGTTTCAGCCGCTAATAATGCGTTTTTCGATATCTCAGAAGATTTCCTAATAAATGCAGAATGTTTTGCTATTGGAGAATTTCTCATTACGAACAATTATAATAAACGGACTTTTAGCAAAGTATTTAGTCCTTCAATAGCGATTTTATGTATTGTCATA
This sequence comes from Acheta domesticus, assembly GCA_031308135.1. Lineage (NCBI taxonomy): Eukaryota > Metazoa > Arthropoda > Insecta > Orthoptera > Gryllidae > Acheta > Acheta domesticus. Next base: position 67,278,500 of record JAHLJT010004567.1, read on the forward strand.
ACTGAAAATTTTCTCCTGAGAACAATTCAGAGACCTGTAAAATTTCTGGAAAATTTAAATTTATTCTTTTTTAAGAATTTTTTTTTCTAAATTCTGGTTCTGAGAGTAGAGTCAGGATCATTAAAATGATTATAACAATTTAATTTGTGTAAAGGTTGCATATATTTTACTTAAATTACTTTCAATGTAGGCTTTTGTATGTGTAAAACTCTCACCACTACTTACCCTATGACAACTCCTACACCAACTGCTTTATACCAAACTACCTGTCAAAAGTGAACATCCATGTGAAAGCTACTATAAGTAACGTAATATTCAACAAAGGCAATTCTCTTGAGGATGTATTGACAAATATTTCTGGCATTAACATTGCTGCACGACCTCGCGAAATATTAACTTTCAACGAAATATCAGAAGTAAAAGAAACGTCTAAAATCGTTTACAGACATCTCCGATGCCTTCACCAAACTGTGCGGCCAGTTTCATGAGTGAAACTCTCTTCGTGAGTGCAAGATCAGATAGATAAAAGAAATATTTACGTCAGTGTCTTGAAATAGTGTTTTTAGCCGTTTCAGCCGCTAATAATGCGTTTTTCGATATCTCAGAAGATTTCCTAATAAATGACAGAATGTTTTGCTATTGAGAATTTCTCTTCGAACAATTATAATAAACGGACTTTTAGCAAAGTATTTAGTCTTCAATAGCGATTTTATGTATTGTCATAACTGAAAATTTTCTCCTGAGAACAATTCAGAGACCTGTAAAATTTCTGGAAAATTTAAATTTATTTTTTTTGAAGTATTTTTTTTCTAAATTCTGGTTCTGAGAGTAGAGTCAGGATCATTAAAATGATTATAACAATTTAATTTGTGTAAAGGTTTCATATATTTTACTTAAATTATTTTCAATGTAGGCTTTTGTATGTGTAAAACTCTCACCACTACTTACCCTATGACAACTCCTACACCAACTGCTTTATACCAAACTACCTGTCAAAAGTGAACATCCATGTGAAAGCACTATAAGAAATGTAATATTCAACAAAGGCAATTCTCTTGAGGATGTATTGACAAATATTTCTGGCATTAACATTGCTGCACGACCTCGCGAAATATTAACTTTCAACGAAATATCAGAAGTAAAAGAAACGTCTAAAATCGTTTACAGACATCTCCGATGCCTTCACCAAACTGTGCGGCCAGTTTCATGAGTGAAACTCTCTTCGTGAGTGCAAGATCAGATAGATAAAAGAAATATTTACCGTCAGTGTCTTGAAATAGTGTTTTTAGCCGTTTCAGCCGCTAATAATGCGTTTTTCGATATCTCAGAAGATTTCCTAATAAATGCAGAATGTTTTGCTATTGGAGAATTTCTCTACGAACAATTATAATAAACGGACTTTTAGCAAAGTATTTAGTCTTCAATAGCGATTTTATGTATTGTCATAACTGAAAATTTTCTCCTGAGAACAATTCAGAGACCTGTAAAATTTCTGGAAAATTTAAATTTATTTTTTTTGAAATTATTTTTTTTCTAAATTCTGGTTCTGAGAGTAGAGTCAGGATCATTAAAATGATTATAACAATTTAATTTGTGTAAAGGTTTCATATATTTTACTTAAATTATTTTCAATGTAGGCTTTTGTATGTGTAAAACTCTCACCACTACTTACCCTATGACAACTCCTACACCAACTGCTTTATACCAAACTACCTGTCAAAAGTGAACATCCATGTGAAAGCACTATAAGAAATGTAATATTCAACAAAGGCAATTCTCTTGAGGATGTATTGACAAATATTTCTGGCATTAACATTGCTGCACGACCTCGCGAAATATTAACTTTCAACGAAATATCAGAAGTAAAAGAAACGTCTAAAATCGTTTACAGACATCTCCGATGCCTTCACCTAAACTGTGCGGCCAGTTTCATGAGTGAAACTCTCTTCGTGAGTGCAAGATCAGATAGATAAAAGAAGTATTTACGTCAGTGTCTTGAAATAGTGTTTTTAGCCGTTTCAGCCGCTAATAATGCGTTTTTCGATATCTCAGAAGATTTCCTAATAAATGCAGAATGTTTTGCTATTGGAGATCTTCTCTACGAACAATTATAATAAACGGACTTTTAGCAAAGTATTTAGTCTTCACTAGCGATTTTATGTATGTCATAACTGAAAATTTTCTCCTGAGAACAATTCAGAGACCTGTAAAATTTCTGGAAAATTTAAATTTATTTTTTTTGAATTATTTTTTTTCTAAATTCTGGTTCTGAGAGTAGAGTCAGGATCATTAAAATGATTATAACAATTTAATTTGTGTAAAGGTTTCATATATTTTACTTAAATTATTTTCAATGTAGGCTTTTGTATGTGTAAAACTCTCACCACTACTTACCCTATGACAACTCCTACACCAACTGCTTTATACCAAACTACCTGTCAAAAGTGAACATCCATGTGAAAGCACTATAAGAAACGTAATATTTCAACAAAGGCAATTCTCTTGAGGATGTATTGACAAATATTTCTGGCATTAACATTGCTGCACGACCTCGCGAAATATTAACTTTCAACGAAATATCAGAAGTAAAAGAAACGTCTAAAATCGTTTACAGACATCTCCGATGCCTTCACCAAACTGTGCGGCCAGTTTCATGAGTGAAACTCTCTTCGTGGGTGCAAGATCAGATATGTAAAAGAAGTATTTACCTCAGTGTCTTGAAATAGTGTTTTTTAGCCGTTTCAGCCGCTAATAATGCGTTTTTCGATATCTCAGAAGATTTCCTAATAAATGACAGAATGTTTTGCTATTGGAGATTTCTCTACGAACAATTATAATACACGGACTTTTAGCAAAGTATTTAGTCTTCAATAGCGATTTTATGTATTGTCATAACTGAAAATTTTCTCCTGAGAACAATTCAGAGACCTGTAAAATTTCTGGAAAATTTAAATTTATTTTTTTTAAGTATTTTTTTTCTAAATTCTGGTTCTGAGAGTAGAGTCAGGATCATTAAAATGATTATAACAATTTAATTTGTGTAAAGGTTTCATATATTTTACTTAAATTATTTTCAATGTAGGCTTTTGTATGTGTAAAACTCTCACCACTACTTACCCTATGACAACTCCTACACCAACTGCTTTATACCAAACTACCTGTCAAAAGTGAACATCCATGTGAAAGCACTATAAGTAACGTAATATTCAACAAAGGCAATTCTCTTGAGGATGTATTGACAAATATTTCTGGCATTAACATTGCTGCACGACCTCGCGAAATATTAACTTTCAACGAAATATCAGAAGTAAAAGAAACGTCTAAAATCGTTTACAGTACATCTCCGATGCCTTCACCTAAACTGTGCGGCCAGTTTCATGAGTGAAACTCTCTTCGTGAGTGGCAAGATCAGATAGATAAAAGAAATATTTACGTCAGTGTCTTGAAATAGTGTTTTTAGCCGTTTCAGCCGCTAATAATGCGTTTTTCGATATCTCAGAAGATTTCCTAATAAATGCAGAATGTTTTGCTATTGGAGATCTTCTCTACGAACAATTATAATAAACGGACTTTTAGCAAAGTATTTAGTCTTCAATAGCGATTTTATGTATTGTCATAACTGAAAATTTTCTCCTGAGAACAATTCAGAGACCTGTAAAATTTCTGGAAAATTTAAATTTATTTTTTTTGAAGTTTTTTTTTCTAAATTCTGGTTCTGAGAGTAGAGTCAGGATCATTAAAATGATTATAACAATTTAATTTGTGTAAAGGTTTCATATATTTTACTTAAATTATTTTCAATGTAGGCTTTTTTATGTGTAAAACTCTCACCACTACTTACCCTATGACAACTCCTACACCAACTGCTTTATACCAAACTACCTGGCAAAAGTGAACATCCATGTGAAAGCACTATAAGAAACGTAATATTCAACAAAGGCAATTCTCTTGAGGATGTATTGACAAATATTTCTGGCATTAACATTGCTGCACGACCTCGCGAAATATTAACTTTCAACGAAATATCAGAAGTAAAAGAAACGTCTAAAATCGTTTACAGACATCTCCGATGCCTTCACCAAACTGTGCGGCCAGTTTCATGAGTGAAACTCTCTTCGTGAGTGCAAGATCAGATATGATAAAAGAAGTATTTACGTCAGTGTCTTGAAATAGTGTTTTTAGCCGTTTCAGCCGCTAATAATGCGTTTTTCGATATCTCAGAAGATTTCCTAATAAATGCAGAATGTTTTGCTATTGGAGATTTCTCTACGAACAATTATAATAAACGGACTTTTAGCAAAGTATTTAGTCCTTCAATAGCGATTTTATGTATTGTCATAACTGAAAATTTTCTCCTGAGAACAATTCAGAGACCTGTAAAATTTCTGGAAAATTTAAATTTATTCTTTTTTAAAGTAATTTTTTTTCTAAATTCTGGTTCTCAGAGTAGAGTCAGGATCATTAAAATTATTATAACAATTTAATTTGTGTAAAGGTTGCATATTTTTTACTTAAATTACTTTCAATGTAGGCTTTTGTATGTGTAAAACTCTCACCACTACTTACCCTATGACAACTCCTACATCAACTGCTTTATACCAAACTACCTGTCAAAAGTGAACATCCATGTGAAAGCTACTATAAGAAATGTAATATTCAACAAAGGCAATTCTCTTGAGGATGTATTGACAAATATTTCTGGCATTAACATTGCTGCATCGACCTCACGAAATATTAACTTTCAACGAAATATCAGAAGTAAAAGAAACGTCTAAAATCGTTTACAGACATCTCCGATGCCTTCACTAAACTGAGCGGCCAGTTTCATGAGTGAAACTCTCTTCGTGAGTGGAAGATCAGATAGATAAAAGAAATATTTACGTCAGTGTCTTGAAATAGTGTTTTTAACCGTTTCAGCCGCTAATAATGCGTTTTTCGATATCTCAGAAGATTTCCTAATAAATGCAGAATGTTTTGCTATTGGAGAAGTTCTCATACGAACAATTATAATAAACGGACTTTTAGCAAAGTATTTAGTCTTCAGTAGCGATTTTATGTATTGTCATAACTGAAAATTTTCTCATGAGAACAATTCAGAGACCTGTAAAATTTCTGGAAAATTTAAATTTATTTTTTTTTGAAGTTTTTTTTTCTAAATTCTGGTTCTGAGAGCAGAGTCAGGATCAATAAAATGATTATAACAATTTAATTTGTGTAAAGGTTTCATATATTTTACTTAAATTATTTTCAATGTAGGCTTTTGTATGTGTAAAACTCTCACCACTACTTACCCTATGACAACTCCTACACCAACTGCTTTATACCAAACTACCTGTCAAAAGTGAACATCCATGTGAAAGCACTATAAGTAACTGTAATATTCAACAAAGGCAATTCTCTTGAGGATGTATTGACAAATATTTCTGGCATTAACATTGCTGCACGACCTCGCGAAATATTAACTTTCAACGAAATATCAGAAGTAAAAGAAACGTCTAAAATCGTTTACAGACATCTCCGATGCCTTCACCAAACTGTGCGGCCAGTTTCATGAGTGAAACTCTCTTCGTGAGTGCAAGATCAGATAGATAAAAGAAGTATTTACGTCAGTGTCTTGAAATAGTGTTTTTAGCCGTTTCAGCCGCTAATAATGCGTTTTTCGATATCTCAGAAGATTTCCTAATAAATGCAGAATGTTTTGCTATTGGAGAAGTTCTCATACGAACAATTATAATAAACGGACTTTTAGCAAAGTATTTAGTCTTCACTAGCGATTTTATGTATTGTCATAACTGAAAATTTTCTCCTGAGAACAATTCAGAGACCTGTAAAATTTCTGGAAAATTTAAATTTATTTTTTTTTGAAGTATTTTTTTTCTAAATTCTGGTTCTGAGAGTAGAGTCAGGATCATTAAAATGATTATAACAATTTAATTTGTGTAAAGGTTTCATATATTTTACTTAAATTACTTTCAATGTAGGCTTTTGTATGTGTAAAACTCTCACCACTACTTACCCTATGACAACTCCTACACCAACTGCTTTATACCAAACTACCTGTCAAAAGTGAACATCCATGTGAAAGCACTATAAGAAATGTAATATTCAACAAAGGCAATTCTCTTGAGGATGTATTGACAAATATTTCTGGCATTAACATTGCTGCACGACCTCGCGAAATATTAACTTTCAACGAAATATCAGAAGTAAAAGAAACGTCTAAAATCGTTTACAGACATCTCCGATGCCTTCACTAAACTGTGCGGCCAGTTTCATGAGTGAAACTCTCTTCGTGAGGTGCAAGATCAGATAGGTAAAAGAAGTATTTACCTCAGTGTCTTGAAATAGTGTTTTTAGCCGTTTCAGCCGCTAATAATGCGTTTTTCGATATCTCAGAAGATTTCCTAATAAATGCAGAATGTTTTGCTATTGGAGATCTTCTCTACGAACAATTATAATAAACGGACTTTTAGCAAAGTATTTAGTCTTCACTAGCGATTTTATGTAATGTCATAACTGAAAATTTTCTCCTGAGAACAATTCAGAGACCTGTAAAATTTCTGGAAAATTTAAATTTATTTTTTTTTGAAGTTTTTTTTTCTAAATTCTGGTTCTGAGAGTAGAGTCAGGATCAATAAAATGATTATAACAATTTAATTTGTGTAAAGGTTTCATATATTTTACTTAAATTATTTTCAATGTAGGCTTTTTTATGTGTAAAACTCTCACCACTACTTACCCTATGACAACTCCTACACCAACTGCTTTATACCAAACTACCTGTCAAAAGTGAACATCCATGTGAAAGCACTATAAGAAATGTAATATTCAACAAAGGCAATTCTCTTGAGGATGTATTGACAAATATTTCTGGCATTAACATTGCTGCACGACCTCGCGAAATATTAACTTTCAACGAAATATCAGAAGTAAAAGAAACGTCTAAAATCGTTTACAGACATCTCCGGTGCCTTCACCAAACTGTGCGGCCAGTTTCATGAGTGAAACTCTCTTCGTGAGTGCAAGATCAGATATGTAAAAGAAGTATTTACCTCAGTGTCTTGAAATAGTGTTTTTTAGCCGTTTCAGCAGCTAATAATGCGTTTTTCGATATGTCAGAAGATTTCCTAATAAATGACAGAATGTTTTGCTATTGTAGATTTTCTCTTCGAACAATTATAATACACGGACATTTAGCAAAGTATTTAGTCCTTCAATAGCGATTTTATGTATTGTCATAACTGAAAATTTTCTCCTGAGAACAATTCAGAGACCTGTAAAATTTCTGGAAAATTTAAATTTATTCTTTTTTAAAGTAATTTTTTTTTCTAAATTCTGGTTCTCAGAGTAGAGTCAGGATCATTAAAATTATTATAACAATTTAATTTGTGTAAAGGTTGCATATTTTTTACTTAAATTACTTTCAATGTAGGCTTTTGTATGTGTAAAACTCTCACCACTACTTACCCTATGACAACTCCTACATCAACTGCTTTATACCAAACTACCTGTCAAAAGTGAACATCCATGTGAAAGCACTATAAGAAATGTAATATTCAACAAAGGCAATTCTCTTGAGGATGTATTGACAAATATTTCTGGCATTAACATTGCTGCACGACCTCGCGAAATATTAACTTTCAACGAAATATCAGAAGTAAAAGAAACGTCTAAAATCGTTTACAGACATCTCCGATGCCTTCACTAAACTGTGCGGCCAGTTTCATGAGTGAAACTCTCTTCGTGGGTGCAAGATCAGATAGGTAAAAGAAGTATTTACCTCAGTGTCTTGAAATAGTGTTTTTAGCCGTTTCAGCCGCTAATAATGCGTTTTTCGATATCTCAGAAGATTTCCTAATAAATGCAGAATGTTTTGCTATTGGAGATCTTCTCTACGAACAATTATAATAAACGGACTTTTAGCAAAGTATTTAGTCTTCACTAGCGATTTTATGTATTGTCATAACTGAAAATTTTCTCCTGAGAACAATTCAGAGACCTGTAAAATTTCTGGAAAATTTAAATTTATTTTTTTTGAAGTATTTTTTTTCTAAATTCTGGTTCTGAGAGTAGAGTCAGGATCATTAAAATGATTATAACAATTTAATTTGTGTAAAGGTTTCATATATTTTACTTAAATTATTTTCAATGTAGGCTTTTGTATGTGTAAAACTCTCACCACTACTTACCCTATGACAACTCCTACACCAACTGCTTTATACCAAACTACCTGTCAAAAGTGAACATCCATGTGAAAGCACTATAAGAAATGTAATATTCAACAAAGGCAATTCTCTTGAGGATGTATTGACAAATATTTCTGGCATTAACATTGCTGCACGACCTCGCGAAATATTAACTTTCAACGAAATATCAGAAGTAAAAGAAACGTCTAAAATCGTTTACAGACATCTCCGATGCCTTCACCAAACTGTGCGGCCAGTTTCATGAGTGAAACTCTCTTCGTGGGTGCAAGATCAGATATGTAAAAGAAGTATTTACCTCAGTGTCTTGAAATAGTGTTTTTTAGCCGTTTCAGACGCTAATAATGCGTTTTTCGATTATGTCAGAAGATTTCCTAATAAAGACAGAATGTTTTGCTATTGTAGATTTTCTCTTCGAACAATTATAATACACGGACATTTAGCAAAGTATTTAGTCTTCAATAGCGATTTTATGTATTGTCATAACTGAAAATTTTCTCCTGAGAACAATTCAGAGACCTGTAAAATTTCTGGAAAATTTAAATTTATTCTTTTTTAAAGTAATTTTTTTTCTAAATTCTGGTTCTCAGAGTAGAGTCAGGATCATTAAAATGATTATAACAATTTAATTTGTGTAAAGGTTGCATATTTTTTACTTAAATTACTTTCAATGTAGGCTTTTGTATGTGTAAAACTCTCACCACTACTTACCCTATGACAACTCCTACACCAACTGCTTTATACCAAACTACCTGTCAAAAGTGAACATCCATGTGAAAGCACTATAAGAAATGTAATATTCAACAAAGGCAATTCTCTTGAGGATGTATTGACAAATATTTCTGGCATTAACATTGCTGCACGACCTCGCGAAATATTAACTTTCAACGAAATATCAGAAGTAAAAGAAACGTCTAAAATCGTTTACAGATCATCTCCGATGCCTTCACTAAACTGTGCGGCCAGTTTCATGAGTGAAACTCTCTTCGTGAGTGCAAGATCAGATAGATAAAAGAAATATTTACCGTCAGTGTCTTGAAATAGTGTTTTTAAGCCGTTTCAGCCGCTAATAATGCGTTTTTCGATATCTCAGAAGATTTCCTAATAAATGCAGAATGTTTTGCTATTGGAGAAGTTCTCATACGAACAATTATAATAAACGGACTTTTAGCAAAGTATTTAGTCTTCACTAGCGATTTTATGTAATGTCATAACTGAAAATTTTCTCCTGAGAACAATTCAGAGACCTGTAAAATTTCTGGAAAATTTAAATTTATTTTTTTTGAAGTTTTTTTTTCTAAATTCTGGTTCTGAGAGCAGAGTCAGGATCAATAAAATGATTATAACAATTTAATTTGTGTAAAGGTTTCATATATTTTACTTAAATTATTTTCAATGTAGGCTTTTTTATGTGTAAAACTCTCACCACTACTTACCCTATGACAACTCCTACACCAACTGCTTTATACCAAACTACCTGTCAAAAGTGAACATCCATGTGAAAGCACTATAAGAAATGTAATATTCAACAAAGGCAATTCTCTTGAGGATGTATTGACAAATATTTCTGGCATTAACATTGCTGCACGACCTCGCGAAATATTAACTTTCAACGAAATATCAGAAGTAAAAGAAACGTCTAAAATCGTTTACAGACATCTCCGGTGCATTCACCAAACTGTGCGGCCAGTTTCATGAGTGAAACTCTCTTCGTAGGTGCAAGATCAGATATGTAAAAGAAGTATTTACCTCAGTGTCTTGAAATAGTGTTTTTTGCCGTTTCAGAAGCTAATAATGCGTTTTTCGTTATGTCAGAAGATTTCCTAATAAAGACAGAATGTTTTGCTATTGTAGATTTTCTCTTCGAACAATTATAATACACGGACATTTAGCAAAGTATTTAGCCTCAATAGCGATTTTATGTATTGTCATAACTGAAAATTTTCTCCTGAGAACAATTCAGAGACCTGTAAAATTTCTGGAAAATTTAAATTTATTCTTTTTTAAAGTAATTTTTTTTCTAAATTCTGGTTCTACAGAGTAGAGTCAGGATCATTAAAATAATTATAACAATTTAATTTGTGTAAAGGTTGCATATTTTTTACTTAAATTACTTTCAATGTAGGCTTTTGTATGTGTAAAACTCTCACCACTACTTACCCTATGACAACTCCTACATCAACTGCTTTATACCAAACTACCTGTCAAAAGTGAACATCCATGTGAAAGCTCTATAAGAAATGTAATATTCAACAAAGGCAATTCTCTTGAGGATGTATTGACAAATATTTCTGGCATTAACATTGCTGCACGACCTCGCGAAATATTAACTTTCAACGAAATATCAGAAGTAAAAGAAACGTCTAAAATCGTTTACAGACATCTCCGATGCCTTCACTAAACTGTGCGGCCAGTTTCATGAGTGAAACTCTCTTCGTGGGTGCAAGATCAGATAGGTAAAAGAAGTATTTACCTCAGTGTCTTGAAATAGTGTTTTTAGCCGTTTCAGCCGCTAATAATGCGTTTTTCGATATCTCAGAAGATTTCCTAATAAAGACAAAATGTTTCGCTATTGGAGATCTTCTCTTCGAACAATTATAATAAACGGACTTTTAGCAAAGTATTTAGTCTTCACTAGCGATTTTATGTAATCGTCATAACTGAAAATTATCTCCTGAGAACAATTCAGAGACCTGTAAAATTTCTGGAAAATTTAAATTTATTTTTTTTGAAGTTTTTTTTTCTAAATTCTGGTTCTGAGAGCAGAGTCAGGATCAATAAAATGATTATAACAATTTAATTTGTGTAAAGGTTTCATATATTTTACTTAAATTATTTTCAATGTAGGCTTTTTTATGTGTAAAACTCTCACCACTACTTACCCTATGACAACTCCTACACCAACTGCTTTATACCAAACTACCTGTCAAAAGTGAACATCCATGTGAAAGCACTATAAGAAATGTAATATTCAACAAAGGCAATTCTCTTGAGGATGTATTGACAAATATTTCTGGCATTAACATTGCTGCACGACCTCGCGAAATATTAACTTTCAACGAAATATCAGAAGTAAAAGAAACGTCTAAAATCGTTTACAGACATCTCCGATGCCTTCACCAAACTGTGCGGCCAGTTTCATGAGTGAAACTCTCTTCGTGGGTGCAAGATCAGATATGTAAAAGAAGTATTTACCTCAGTGTCTTGAAATAGTGTTTTTTAGCCGTTTCAGCCGCTAATAATGCGTTTTTCGATATCTCAGAAGATTTCCTAATAAAGACAGAATGTTTTGCTATTGGAGATTTCTCTTCGAACAATTATAATAAACGGACTTTTAGCAAAGTATTTAGTCTTCAATAGCGATTTTATGTATTGTCATAACTGAAAATTTTCTCCTGAGAACAATTCAGAGACCTGTAAAATTTCTGGAAAATTTAAATTTATTTTTTTTAAGTATTTTTTTTCTAAATTCTGGTTCTGAGAGTAGAGTCAGGATCATTAAAATGATTATAACAATTTAATTTGTGTAAAGGTTTCATATATTTTACTTAAATTATTTTCAATGTAGGCTTTTGTATGTGTAAAACTCTCACCACTACTTACCCTATGACAACTCCTACACCAACTGCTTTATACCAAACTACCTGTCAAAAGTGAACATCCATGTGAAAGCACTATAAGAAATGTAATATTCAACAAAGGCAATTCTCTTGAGGATGTATTGACAAATATTTCTGGCATTAACATTGCTGCACGACCTCGCGAAATATTAACTTTCAACGAAATATCAGAAGTAAAAGAAACGTCTAAAATCGTTTACAGATCATCTCCGATGCCTTCACCTAAACTGTGCGGCCAGTTTCATGAGTGAAACTCTCTTCGTGAGTGCAAGATCAGATAGATAAAAGAAGTATTTACCGTCAGTGTCTTGAAATAGTGTTTTTAGCCGTTTCAGCCGCTAATAATGCGTTTTTCGATATCTCAGAAGATTTCCTAATAAATGCAGAATGTTTTGCTATTGGAGATCTTCTCTACGAACAATTATAATAAACGGACTTTTAGCAAAGTATTTAGTCTTCACTAGCGATTTTATGTAATGTCATAACTGAAAATTATCTCCTGAGAACAATTCAGAGACCTGTAAAATTTCTGGAAAATTTAAATTTATTTTTTTTTGAAGTTTTTTTTTCTAAATTCTGGTTCTGAGAGCAGAGTCAGGATCAATTAAAATGATTATAACAATTTAATTTGTGTAAAGGTTTCATATATTTTACTTAAATTATTTTCAATGTAGGCTTTTTTATGTGTAAAACTCTCACCACTACTTACCCTATGACAACTCCTACACCAACTGCTTTATACCAAACTACCTGTCAAAAGTGAACATCCATGTGAAAGCACTATAAGAAATGTAATATTCAACAAAGGCAATTCTCTTGAGGATGTATTGACAAATATTTCTGGCATTAACATTGCTGCACGACCTCGCGAAATATTAACTTTCAACGAAATATCAGAAGTAAAAGAAACGTCTAAAATCGTTTACAGACATCTCCGATGCCTTCACCAAACTGTGCGGCCAGTTTCATGAGTGAAACTCTCTTCGTGGGTGCAAGATCAGATATGTAAAAGAAGTATTTACCTCAGTGTCTTGAAATAGTGTTTTTAGCCGTTTCAGCAGCTAATAATGCGTTTTTCGATATCTCAGAAGATTTCCTAATAAAGACAGAATGTTTTGCTATTGGAGATTTCTCTTCGAACAATTATAATAAACGGACATTTTAGCAAAGTATTTAGTCTTCACTAGCGATTTTATGTAATTGTCATAACTGAAAATTTTCTCCTGAGAACAATTCAGAGACCTGTAAAATTTCTGGAAAATTTAAATTTATTTCTTTTTTAAAGTAATTTTTTTTCTAAATTCTGGTTCTGAGAGTAGAGTCAGGATCATTAAAATGATTATAACAATTTAATTTGTGTAAAGGTTTCATATATTTTACTTAAATTACTTTTCAATGTAGGCTTTTGTATGTGTAAAACTCTCACCACTACTTACCCTATGACAACTCCTACACCAACTGCTTTATACCAAACTACCTGTCAAAAGTGAACATCCATGTGAAAGCACTATAAGAAATGTAATATTCAACAAAGGCAATTCTCTTGAGGATGTATTGACAAATATTTCTGGCATTAACATTGCTGCACGACCTCGCGAAATATTAACTTTCAACGAAATATCAGAAGTAAAAGAAACGTCTAAAATCGTTTACAGACATCTCCGATGCCTTCACTAAACTGTGCGGCCAGTTTCATGAGTGAAACTCTCTTCGTGAGGTGCAAGATCAGATAGGTAAAAGAAGTATTTACCTCAGTGTCTTGAAATAGTGTTTTTAGCCGTTTCAGCCGCTAATAATGCGTTTTTCGATATCTCAGAAGATTTCCTAATAAAGACAGAATGTTTTGCTATTGGAGATCTTCTCTTCGAACAATTATAATAAACGGACTTTTAGCAAAGTATTTAGTCTTCACTAGCGATTTTATGTAATGTCATAACTGAAAATTTTCTCCTGAGAACAATTCAGAGACCTGTAAAATTTCTGGAAAATTTAAATTTATTTTTTTTGAAGTTTTTTTTTCTAAATTCTGGTTCTGAGAGCAGAGTCAGGATCAATAAAATGATTATAACAATTTAATTTGTGTAAAGGTTTCATATATTTTACTTAAATTATTTTCAATGTAGGCTTTTGTATGTGTAAAACTCTCACCACTACTTACCCTATGACAACTCCTACACCAACTGCTTTATACCAAACTACCTGTCAAAAGTGAACATCCATGTGAAAGCACTATAAGAAACGTAATATTCAACAAAGGCAATTCTCTTGAGGAATGTATTGACAAATATTTCTGGCATTAACATTGCTGCACGACCTCGCGAAATATTAACTTTCAACGAAATATCAGAAGTAAAAGAAACTGTCTAAAATCGTTTACAGACATCTCCGATGCCTTCACCAAACTGTGCGGACCAGATTCATGAGTGAAACTCTCTTCGTGAGTGCAAGATCAGATAGATAAAAGAAATATTTACGTCAGTGTCTTGAAATAGTGTTTTTAGCCGTTTCAGCAGCTAATAATGCGTTTTTCGATATCTCAGAAGATTTCCTAATAAATGCAGAATGTTTTGCTATTGGAGATCTTCTCTACGAACAATTATAATAAACGGACTTTTAGCAAAGTATTTAGTCTTCACTAGCGATTTTATGTAATGTCATAGCTGAAAATTTTCTCCTGAGAACAATTCAGAGACCTGTAAAATTTCTGGAAAATTTAAACTTATTTTTTTTTGAAATAATTTTTTTTTCGTAAATTCTGGTTCTGAGAGTAGAGTCAGGATCATAAAAATGATTATAACAATTTAATTTGTGTGAAGGTTTCATATATTTTACTTAAAATTATTTCAACGTAGGCTTTTGTATGTGTAAAACTCTCACCACTACTTACCCTATGACAACTCCTACACCAACTGCTTTATACCAAACTACCTGTCAAAAGTGAACATCCATGTGAAAGCACTATAAGAAACGTAATATTCAACAAAGGCAATTCTCTTGAGGAAGTGTTGGCAAATATATCTGGAATTAACATTGCTGCACGACCTCGCGAAATATTAACTTTAAACGATATATCAGAAGTAAAACAAATGTCTAAAAACGTTTACAGTCATCTCCGATGCCTACACCAAACTGTGCGACCAGATTCATGACTGAAACTCTCTTCGTGAGTGCAATATTAGATAGATCAAAGAAATATTTACGTCAGTCTCTTGAAATAGTGCTTTTGGCCGTTTTAGCCGCTAATAATGCGTTTTTCGATATCTCAGAAGATTTCCTAATAAATGCAGAATGTTTTGCTATTGGAGATCTTCTCTACGAACAATAATAATAAACGGACTTTTAACAAAGTATTTAGTCTTCACTTGCGATTTAAGTAATATCATAACTGAAAATTTTCTCCTGAGAACAATTCAAAGACCTGTAAAATTTCTGGAAAATTTAAATTCATTTTATTTCGAAATTATTATTTTTTTTTTAAATTCTGGTTCTGAGTGTAGAGTCAGGATCATTAAAATGATTATAACAATTTAATTTGTGTAAAGGTTTCATATATTTCACTTAAATTACTTTCAATGTAGGCTTTTGTATGTGTAAAACTCTCACCACTACTTACCCTATGACAACTCCTACACCAACAGCTTTATACCAAACTACCTGTCATAAGTGAACATCCATGTGAGAGCACTATAAGAAATGTAATATTCAACAACAGAAATTCTCTTGAGGAAGTGTAGGCAAATAATTCTGGCAATTAACATTGCTGCAC
>JAHLJT010004567.1:67295089-67327322 GCA_031308135.1 Acheta domesticus
GACCTCTCGAAATATTAACTTTCAATGAAATATCAGAAGTAAAAAAATGTCTAAAACATTTACAGACAATTCCGATGCCTTCACCAAACTGTGCGAGCAGATTCATGACTGAAACTCTCTTCGTAAGTGCAAGATCAGATAGATAAAAGAAATATTTACGTCAGTCTCTTGAAATAGTGTTTTTGGCCGTTTCAGCCGCTAATGTTGCGTTTTTCGATATCTCAGAAGATTTCCTAATAAATGCAGAATGTTTTGCTTTTGGAGATCTTCTCTACGAACAATTATAATAAACGGAGTTTTAGCAAAGTATTTTGCCTTCACTAGCGAATTTATGTAATGTCATAGCTGAAAATGTTCTCCTTAGAACAATTCAGAGACCAGTAAAATTTCTGGAAAATTTAAATTTTTTTTTTTGAAATTATTTTTTTTCTAAATTCTGATTCTGAGAGTAGAGTCAGGATCCTTAAATTGATTATTAGAATTTAATTTGTGTAAAGGTTTCATATATTTTACTTAAATAATTTTGAATATAGGCTTTTGTATGTGTAAAACTCTCACCACTACTTACCCTATGACAACCCCTACACCAACTGCTTTATACCAAACTTCCTGTCCAAAGTGAACATCACTGTGAAAGCACTGTAAGAAACGTAGTATTCAACAAAGGCAATTCTCTTGAGGAAGTGTTGGCAAATATTTCTGGCATTAACATTGCTGCACGACCTCGCGAAATATTAATTTTAAACGATATATCAGAAGTAAAACAAATGTCAAAAAACGTTTACAGACATCTCCGGTACCTTCACTAAACTGTGCGACCAGATTAATGTCTGAAACTCTCTTCGTGAGTGCAAGATTAGATAGAGAAAAGAAATATTTACGTCAGTGTCTTGAAATGGTGTTTTTAGCCGTTTCAGCCGCTAATAATGCGTTTTTCGATATCTCAGAAGATTTCCTAATAAATGCAGAATGTTTTGCTATTGGAGAAGTTCTCTACGAACAATGATAATAAACGGACTTTTAGCAAAGTATTTAGTCTTCAATAGCGATTTTTTGTATTGTCATAACTGAAAATTTTCTCCTGAGAACAATTCAGAGACCTGTAAAATTTCTGGAAAATTTAAATTTTTTTTTTTTGGAAATTATTATTTTTCTAATTTCTGATTCTTAGATTAGAGTCAGGATCCTTAAAATGATTATAACAATTTAATTTGTGTAAAGGTTTCGTAAATTTTACCTAAATTAATTTAAATATAGACTTTTATAAGTGTAAAACTCACACAACTACTTACCCTATGACAACTCCTACACCAACTGCTTTTTACCAAACTACCTGTCAAAAGTGAACATCCATGTGAAAGCACTATAAGAAACGTAATATTCAACAAAGACAATTCTCTTGAGGAACTGTTGGCAAATATTTCTGGCATTAACATTGCTGCACGACCTCGCGAAATATTAATTTTAAACGATATATCAGAAGTAAAACAAATGTCTAAAAACGTTTACAGACATCACCAAACTGTGTGACCAGATTAATGTCTGAAACTCTCTTCGTGAGTGCAAGATTAGATAGATAAAAGAAATTGTTGTGTATCTGAAGGAAAATGCGGCCTCAACAGGCAACAACAGTTTATTACACACTTGAACATACAGTTTGGTAACCCCGACGGCTCGTGGCCGTTTACATAAGTCGGAACCCGCGGCTCGGTGCGGTGCCGCCGACGGCAGCTTCCACAAGGCGTCGGTGCGCTCCCGTGAGGCGCGGTAAGGCTAACAACGCGCTGGAAACCAGGGGCGCCAGCGTTATCGGCGTTGCTGGGGACACGGTTGCGTGGCCTCCACGAGTGGTGCCGATACGGCGAGCGACCAGCAATGCGGCCGCGATCGAACGCGTGCCCTTAAGACACGCTGCTATAGGCTGTGGGGCCCAGGGGCGAGCCGACCCAGTATATTCGCTGGAATACTGGCGGAGCCCAACCACAAATCCAAAAGACGTCCGGGGCAAAGCCGGTCCTAAGGCAAAGAACAAAATACAACGTTAAACACTGTCGGACAATGCTGCGTTATCTCGGGCTCTCCGCTGTCTCACTGACGCCGCGGTCTCCGCGTTCCCCCTGCCCCAGGTCGCTGCGGTATACCTCCGCCGGCCAGCGACCCGGAACTATTTTTCGGGGTGGCAAGCTATGGTGCGCGCTGCATAGCGCGCCCCGTTCAAACTCTCGCCGCGGATATACAGCATCCCTCCCCTCTTAAGAAGAAACATATGGCGCTGCGCGCTTATGTTTCTTTTTCATTTTTCCCAGACGCCGCGACTCCCAGACGGGTGGCGACGGCTCCTTTTTGTCTTCTGGCGGGGGCAACATTTCGGCCTCTTCTAGCTCGGCCTCGGCGGGCAACATTTCGATGTCCGGCAGATTGCTGTCCAGGTTTCCGTTCGTGGTGTTTTCCGCCATTGGAATATCGTCCTCATGGAGACGTGGCGATATCAACTGGTCTAAGATTGACATCGGTCGCCCTTCTGATGTGATATCGTCCACCTCTCTCTAGAAGAATTCATGTAAGAAAAGGCAAAAGTGACAGTTCGCTAAACAAGTGAACATCGCATGTAATTCAGAGAAGTATCCCTCCGCCGCGGCAGCTGTTCAGCCACGCCTGTTCGTAAAGGGTTTGTTTAGTGCTCCCGTGAAGAGAAATAAATATATGTAGAAGTCTAAGAGTTTCGCTCATGTAAAATATGCACGTACGCGAGTCCGCGAAATATTGAAATTTAATTACGCATATAGAAAAATATATTAACATACTCTCATAGGAAGTAAAAGAAAACTCCCACGAATGTAAATAGAAAGAAAAAATATTTTTCAGGGGACGTTCAAATATTTTTTCTTTGAGTTTCACAGCGCAGGGAAGGGCCCATGCATTTTTGTAATGAGAGGTTTATTTATAATTATAACACCTCGATTTTCCATGCTTAGCACAATTGCTCTCATAACTCAAATGTGACTTAATTGTTTTGTATGTCAAAAATATTGTACAAGGCAATGCATTTATCTTGTATGTCTATTTTCATCTCTTATTTCTTGGATGAATAATAGGCACATCCTTTAAATTCACTCTTACTAGTTAAAACATCTTATCAGTGAATGCTATCACATATCTCAATAATGTAAAATAATAGATGGGTTTGAAAAGTGTCCTCTAAAGATGCATAAGAAAGGAAAATTCACAAGAACATTTATTTATCACTTTGACCAATGGGGTGGAATTGCCATTACACTTGAGCACCAAATTGGGATCCATCCCAGCATTTATGTATAATAATAATAATAATATAATAATAATAATAATAATAATAATAATAATAATAATAATAATAATTTTATTTTATTTATTTTCACATAAGTTAATGAATGCAGTTCAAGCAACTAATAATGAAAACAAAATTTAAGAAATGGTACAAAGACAACACAATTTATAAACAAGGAAGTTTTACAAAACAGTATCCTATCATAATGGAAAATTATATAATACATTTGTTGATACAAAGAAAACTGGCACAAACAATATACAAATTTAAAGAATAAAAATCTACAAATACAATACAATACACAACAACTTAAAAATAAATCAACAAATACAATACACAACACAACTTAAAAATAAATCTACAAATACAATACACAACAACTTAAAAATAAATCTACAAATACAATACACAACGCAACTTAAAAATAAATCTACAAATACAATACACAACGCAACTTAAAAATAAATCTACAAATACAATACACAACGCAACTTAAAAATAAATCTACAAATACAATACACAACACAACTTTAAAATGCAATCTACAAATACCATACAATATACATTTAAAAAATACACAAATTGAAAGAAAGAAATTAATAATGGTAGAAAATATTTATTTTAAATAAATGTGGTGTATATATATATATATATATATATATATATATATATATAAAATTTAATTATTTTCTTGTGTCAGAAGTTTCCTGGAACAAAAAGAAAAATTGCATTAGTATTCTGTTTAGTTAACTGTTAATTAGTATTCTATTTTTTATTTGAATATTTTCTCTCTTAAAGCACCATGGCTTGTCATTATTGGGGATCAAGAAAATACTTCCCTAGAAAATTAGTAATATCCAGTCTCAAAGGTACAATCTGAAAGATGGTCCAGGTCCAACTGCTTCACTCTCAGGCAACCAAATGAGGATCTATTGAAGATAAAGTGAAATGTAATAGACGTCAAAATTTATAGCTTCATTAATTAAAATATAAGGAAACTATTCTACAACAGGATCATCTTTGTTCCTTTACCCATAAATGCAGTGCAGTTCTGATTTTTCTGTAAAAATAGAAAGGAAAAATGCATGTTAATGTGGAAAAACAGTATGTTAATTACTACACAAATCTATAAGAGTAATTTCAATCAAACTTACAGTTTTCCATGTTCAACACCCCTCTCCCGATGGTCCTGGTAATGGGAAGGCTAGAGGTTCACTGTCATCTTCATTCTCTTCATCACTTGAACTGTCTTCTCCTACATTTATGATCATGGGCTCCACATCCATGCTGTCCCATTTCACCTCTCGATGCCAGTCCTTTTCAACAATCTTCTCAGTATGTTGAACATAGTTTTTCCATCTGAGTCGGGCAATAATTATCACATTTAACACAATTTACATTTAAGTGATTTACTTTAGAAACAGTGGCAAACAGTAAAATATAATATGACTATCATTCACTTACTTCTCAGCTGTAACTTGTTGAAGGGCATCCTGCCAAACTTTCCTCACATGAGGGCGATCAAATTGTTTTCCGATATGGGTTTTGTAGTACCTCTTGCAATCATTCCACACCATTTCTATTGGGTTGTAGTGGCAATGATAAGGTGGTAGTCGCAACACCTTATGTCCAGCAGCTCTAATAATATTGTCCACACGATACCTATAAATATTTTACTGGCATGAAAATATTCCATTTTACAAGAACTGTACATACTACATATTCTCAACAATCTCATGCTTCTTTGCCTTAGTAGACTTAGTATTATTCGGCTTTTAACACAATTTGCAATGTTGTGTTAAGAGATAGTATATCACTGAAGAACATTTATAAATACAAACATAGAAAATTAGTAACGAATTTATAATTAAATCTGATTTATGTATGGTTGAAAATTCTATATAAGTGAGCAAAAGATTCAAAGAAAATACATACTGCTTCTCAGGCTTGTGCAATGAAGCTAAAGCAAACAGTTCTCTGTGCAATGCATCAGCCCTACACAGAACATTATGGCTGTCTAGAAAGGTCATCAGCTGTGCTTTTGTCCACTTTTTTGTAGGCAATCTCTCCAACTGTAAACACAGAAAACACATTTATTTCTTTCATTTTCTTTATGAAAAATAAGTCACACAATCTCTGTTGTTTTGCATCTTGAAATTACAGAAATGGGAATATTGCTATTATATTATATCTTCAGGAGTGTAATGCAATTGATATTAAACAGTTACTTACATGAGCACTATGATAAGAAGCATTATCTAGTACAATAACCGACTTTTCTTCAAGTTTTGGCAGAAGGGTATTCTCCATCCAATTCTCAAACATCTCCCCAGTCATCGTACCATGGTAGTCTTCTGTACTATTTTGCGATGGAAACACTAATTCTGCACCAGTCACAAAACCCTTCTTACCTCCTGCATGCAAGACTATATATCGTTCCCCTTCACACAGATTCTTCCTCACACAGCTTGAACTACTTGCATCTCGCCAACTCCTGGAAGCATAACCTAACAAAAAAAAATTGTACTAAGAAATATAAATTATGTGAAGAATATTTGAAAAGATATTTATCATAATATTACTTTGTTCTTTCAGAACAATGAAATAAAGTAGTAATACTAAGAATGAATGGTGCAAATATTGAACGGTACAGAGCTTAATGAAGTACACATATTGTATGTCTGCAATTACCCTTCGAAAAAAACCAAGTTTCATCTAAGAAAATAAAATTACAATTTTCATCCTTGAGTGATTTATACTGCCGTAAATATTCAGTTCTTTGTGCAACAATATCAGCTCTTTCTACTAAAGCCCTACGGTTATCAGTAATCTCCCATGAAAATCCCATCTGCAATAATAATCTTCTCAATGTTGCCTTGCTTCCAGAAAACCCCACATCCTCATTTCTTCTTACTTCTTCAATTAGACAGTCTAATGTCACATGTACACCTGAAAAGAAACGATCATCAATACAAACTAATAGAAAATATATTGGTACATCAATTCCAATGACTAGAGAATACACTTCTTCAAAAGAAATATACAGGACAAGTAATAAACTATAAATTAAAACTTGCCCTTTTCACACATCCCGTAAATAATTTTCCTGATGATGCCCTTGCCAAATTCGTCCACTTTTTCTATTACATATGCTCTTCGTCTTCTTTTCTTTCCAGGAGTTCGCAATCCACTGATGTCCTTTTTATAATACCTAAATAAACAGAATTCCTTCAGTTACACTTTTATCAATGGCACAACAGCTATTAAAGTGTAATTATAATATAAAAACTTACTTCGTAACAGTACTTTTGCTCAGATTCAGAAATTCCATTATGAGTTTCACAACAGAACCCGATTCCAATCTTCCGTGTCTCTGCATTTCTGGTATTTTCCTCGCGAGAAATATAATGTCTTCTTGTCGCTGGCGCGAACAAGGAGGATTCCCCCTGCGACCTCTCCGACGTTCCATAATTCGCAGAGGCGTTATTATTTAAAAAAATAAATAAAAACGCAAAGCACAGATCCACGAACTGCACACATTCACAACTCGCCACACACAACAGCCGGAAACACGTGCACCAGTATGCACCTTACATTCAAGACTTGGTTTTAAAATAAGCATAATACTTATCACGCAAAAAGTAAATTCCATATATTGTTTATCTAAAAAAAGAATTTTTACAGAAGAGCACAGAGCACTGCACTTCCTAATTTCAATTATTTCTCGTGGCGCACTATATTTTCGTCGGACGAGGACATCACAAAAAGAAGCGTCGAATCCATTTACAAGTTAGCCAACTGCAAACGAACGACTCGAGGAAGGAGACTTCAGTGGGATCAAGGACACAACGACCACAGAACCTTCGGTTATGTTGCCAGCAGTAGCTGTCAAAATTGCTTGTTCTTACATGAATCTCTCTTTAGCGGCGGCAGCTCCAAGTCAATGGGGGCAGGCTGCTCCCTGGTGGCTGGTGCTGGCGTGCTTTCCACACTCCGCCCGTCTTGTGGACCTGTAACATAAGTTCCGTGGTTCATTTCACTACCTGTTGCGTTCCATCTCCTAGTTATTTGGTTCTGGTGCCTGGTGCATCGCCCACGCTCCGTTTCCACTATATACATTCTCGCACCTTTCTGTTTAACAATGACTGCCGGAACCCATGTCTTCTTTTGACCAAAAACCCTTACATAGACTTTTTCCTTCACCTCGAACTTAGTTTGGTGTTTGTAAGAGGCTCTATACTGTTCCGGTTTGAATAGTTGTAACAGCGTTCTAGGCTGCCTACCGTGCAACCTCTCCGCAGGACTTTTCCCATTAATTGGAGTTGTTCTATATGTACTAAGAAACAACTCTAATGCGCAGTCTTTACTGGACTCGGCCAGTAAAATCTTTCTTAACTTTTGTTTAAAAGTTCTAACCAGCCTCTCTGCTTCCCCATTACTTTGTGGATGGAATGGAGCCGACGTCAGGTGGATGATGCCATTTCTCTCACAAAATGTCTTAAACACAGTAGACGTGAACTGCGTTCCATTATCCGTCACAATCGTTCGCGGAAGGCCTTCTATTCCGAAAATCTCTATTTATTTCCGCACCGTTACTTCGGCCGTGGTTGAACTTACTCTCGCGATGTAAGGATAATGGGAGAACGCGTCTGTGACTATCATCCACATGCTTCCCTGAAAAGGGCCCGCGAAATCCGCATGGATTCTGTCCCAAGGCTCCGTTACTTTCGGCCATGGAGAAAACTCTTTAGGGGGAGCGGCCTGGTACTGCGCGCACAACTGACAATTGTGGACCATATCCGCAATGTCCTTGTCTATATTCAGCCAATAGCAATAACGGCGCGCCAATTGCTTCATGCGCACTATGCCCCAGTGCCCTCTATGCAATAGTTTCAATACTTGTGCCTTCAACTTTTGCGGAATTACCACTCTACAGTCCTCGTTTTCTGTTGCCAGCAATATCACGCCCTGATTAATTGATAGGGACTCCTTTTTATCAAAATAAGGGAGCAACCACTTATCTTTGATGCTTTTTCTGCTCGTCGGCCATCCTACCTGAATGAACTCCTTCACATTCCTCAGGATGGTGTCCCTCCTTGTTTCCTTGGCAATCTTCCAGGCATCCAAGGGAAACTGCTGAACAGCCGTACCTGCCACCTGGTCGAACTGGAACACCATCTCTTGCTGGCTGTCGAAGTCCTCATCCGGACCGATCGGCAGCTTCGACAGCGCATCCGCGTTTGCGTGCAGATTTGTCCTTCTGAAATGAATAGCATAATTGTAATTTGACAACAGTAATGCCCAACGCTGCAACCTCTGCGCTGTACGCTGTGGAATTGAACTGTCGGGGTTGAAAATGGCTAGTAATGGCTTATGGTCCGTTATGAGATGAAACTTCCTTCCATACAGGTACAGATGAAATTTGTTTACAGCGTACAACAAGGACAAGGCTTCTTTTTCAACTTGCGGGTAAACTTTCTGCGCCTTGGTCAAGGTCTTAGAAGCGTATGCGATCGGTGTCTCCGGGCCATCCTCATTCTTGTGTGACAGCACTGCCCCGATGCCATATTCTGAGGCGTCTGCTGCAACAATCAATTGTTTGTCTGGCTGGAAGTGGGCAAAGCAGGGTTTCTTCAATAACTGCTCTTTCAACTTCCTGTATGCTTCACTACATTTGTCTGTCCAGATAAACTTCTGACCTTTTTTTCGGAGTTCATTCAGTGGTGCCGAGATATGAGCCGCATTCTTGATAAATTTCACATAGTAATTTACCTTGCCCATGAAAGATTGCAATTGTTTCAAGTCTTTCGGTTCCGGTAACGACTTTATTGCTTCCAGATGTGTATCCGTAGGTGTAATTCCCTTCCAATTCATTACATGTCCTAAATATGTAATTTCTGACTTGAAAAACTCGCACTTGTTTAACTTGCACTTTAACCCATTTTGTTGTATAAATGCAGAATATTTTGGTATTGGAGATCGTCTCCTCAAGCAATTATAAGAAACGGACTTTTAGCAAAGTATTTAGTCTTCACTGACGATATTATGTCTTGTGATTACTGAAAATTTTCTCCTGAGAACAATTCAGAAACTTGTTAAAATTCTGGAAAATTTAAATTTATTTTTTTTTGAAATTGTTTTTTTTTTTTTTAATTCTTGTTTCAAATGTAGGGGCAGGATCCTTCAAAATGATTATGACAAATTAATTTGTGTAAAGGTTTCATATATTTTATTTAAAATATTTTCTATGTAGGCTTTTGTAGGTGTAAAACTCTCACCACTACTCACCCTATTACTACACCTACACCAAGAGCTTAATATCAAAATACCTGTCAAAAAAGAACATCCATGTGAAAGCACTATAAGAAACGTTATATTCAACTAAGACAATTCTCTTGAGGAAGTGTTGACAAATATTTCTGGCATTAACATTGATCCACGACCTCGCGAAATATTAACTTTCAACGAAATATCAGAAGTAAAAGAAATGTCTAAAAACGTTTACAGACATCTCCGACGCCTTCACCAAACTGTGCGACCAGTTTCATTACTGAAACTATCTTCGTGAGTGCAAGATCAAATAGGTAAAAGAAGTATTGAACTCTGTTTCTTGAAATAGTGTTTTTGGCCGTTTCAGCCGCTAATAATGTTTTTTTTTCCAGTCTCGCTCTAGCCGCTGAGGTGTGAGCATCGTAACCGAGGCAGCTCTTATCGTGGACTGTTGAGGCTAAACCTACAGTTTAAGTGAATGGTTTGAGAGTGCGCGAAGGAGATCTATACTGATTTTGCTAATTTATCGTGTGATTTTACCATTGGTGACGAGTGCTTCGTGAATTGTGAGTGAGTGTAAAAAATGTCCCCTTGTTCGGTGCTCGGCACCGGGCACAAGCTCCACCATGGCATCAACCTCAGGAAACTATCGATGGCTCAAGTAAGAATTATGCTACAGTAACCGCAGCGAACCTTTTCCCCAAAAAAGAAAACGCAATTGTTATAGACTCTGTCAACCAAGCTCCAACCTTAGATTTCATACAAGTGCTTGCCCAAAAAATCAATCCAGCCCATATAAGATTTGTGTCAAAAATTTCAAATAATAGGCTGTGTGTATATCTCGCCACCAAAGAAGTTGCTGACGAACTTGTTGAAAAACACAAAAGTATAACAGTATGTAGGCAAGAATTCCCTATAAGACCCTTAATATCCAGAAATAAAAGAATAATACTTTCAAATGTGAGCCCTAGTATACCGCATGCGCTTATTGAAAATAAGCTATATTCGTATGGCATTAAAACAGTAACACCAATGTCATTTCTTAGAGCAGGTTTTTCTAGTCCAAATCTAAGTCATATTCTAAGCTTTCGTCGACAAACATTTATTAGCCCAGAAGATGAAAGCAAACTACCTGAATGTTTTCAAGTAATTTTTGAAGAAGTACCACACTGGATTTACATCACATCGGATACCCCTACGTGTTTTCAATGTAAACAACAGGGTCATTTAGCTAAAAATTGCCCACAAATCAATCCAGATTTTGTGGAGATAAATCCAACTTCCAATACCATATCACAAACTCCCATCATAAGCACACCCCAACACGTTGCCTTTCATTCTACTACATCCGCCCCTGCACAAGATGAAACTATAACCGTTTGCAAAGAACCTCATATTCAAACTCCAAAATCAGTCTCAGTTCCTGTAACCTCGACGAAGGCCGCTACCACCGATAAGCTCACAGAAGGACAGGTCGACAAAAGTACCCCAGCAAGAATGAAAAGACCTTTATCTACTACCGACTCAATCATTACGTCAGTAAACCAGTTATCTGAAAGCGATATTGAGTCTACAGACTACAACTCTGGATCAGATTCAGAAATACAAAACCCAGAAGAATTTAGTACATCACGAAAACCTAATGCGGGAAAGAATCCAAAGAAATTAAAAATCAAACCAGATAATAGTCAAGATAATTTATGGACAGACACAAAAGCACTAGTAGAGAAAAATGTTACAAATTATCCACTGCCATTCAACCAATTAATAAACTTTTTCGATAAAACAAAAAGAACTAAATTCACAGTAGACATCGCGAAAGATTTCACAAATGACCTTTCCCCCCTAATAGCAATGCTAAGAGAAATTTATCCCACCTTACGTGGTAAAGGTCTAAAAAATAGATGTTCAAGAATTATTAAAAAACTGGAGGCCTCGAAAGATATTTCCCATGAATTAATTGATCATTCATCATCGGATGAACCGTAATTAGAAACCAAGCTTAACCAAACACATCATGGACATTGTTCAATGGAATTGTAATGGTTTCTATGCAAGACTTCCACATCTAAAACTCTTAATTAATAACCTTAATCCACAAATTTTATGTATACAGGAAACCAATTTCAAAAACAATTCCAATGCAAAAATACGAGGATATAGAACATCCTTCTACAATAGAAGGCAAGCACAAATCGCTAGTGGAGGGGTAGCAATTTTTACAAAAAACGAAGTATTCATTCAAGATATTCCTCTCCAAACGACGTTAGAAGCAGTAGCAATCAAAGTCAGAATAAATTGTACTATAACTATCTGCAATATTTATCTACCAAATAGTATTTCATTAAATATTGCTGAACTAGATAACATTCTCGCACAACTGCCAAAACCGTTTATAATATTAGGAGACTTCAACAGTCATAACTACCTGTGGGGTTCCTCAA
This sequence comes from Acheta domesticus, assembly GCA_031308135.1. Classification (NCBI taxonomy): domain Eukaryota; kingdom Metazoa; phylum Arthropoda; class Insecta; order Orthoptera; family Gryllidae; genus Acheta; species Acheta domesticus. Next base: position 67,307,111 of record JAHLJT010004567.1, read on the forward strand.
CTGTAGACAGAAGAGGAAAATTAATCGAAGAATGGTTAGACAATCATAATGATTTGGTCATACTCAATACGGGAACGCCGACCCATTTCAACGTTAGTAACGGTACAGAAAGTGTCATAGATTTAAGCTTCGCGTCCACAGATATTGCAACAAAACTTTCATGGGCCTCAATGCAAGATCTATATGACAACGATCACTATCCTTTATCCATAAACTGGTCAATCCAGCAACAAAAAATAGAGCAAAGAAATCGCCCTAAATGGATAATAAACAGAGCTAATTGGCCTCTTTTTCAATATATTATTAATAATAATATTAACAATCTTAAAGTGCTAGATTCGCCTCAACAATATGAAATCAATACGATAGTTGGTGACTTTATCAATTTGATTACAGAAGCAGCCAAGCAGGCAATCCCCCAAACTACAGGAAAAGTAATGAAACGTCAAGTACCATGGTGGAATGAAGAGTGTACAAACGCTATAAAAGAAAAGAAAAGAGCGTTCAGGAAATTTAAAAAAAGCAAAACAATAGAAAATTGTATTTCCTACAAGAAAGCAAGAGCTAAGGCCCGCTTAACACTTAAGACCACAATGATCCAATCATGGCAACAATTTACGTCATCCATCACGAATAAGACAGCAATTTCTGAAGTGTGGCACAAAGTCAAGATAATTAGCGGATCAAACACATATCACCTACCTAGAATGCTAATTGACAAGAATGGAGAAAAACAATTCTGTCCAGAAGCCATGAGTCATTTACTTGCTGTTTCCTTTGCTAAAAACTCTAGCAACTCAAATTACGAACCAACATTTTTAGCACAAATTGCATCGTCTTCTACCCCCTACTTGGAACTCAACAAAGAACTATTAGAAAACAATGAGGACCAGTATAACCAACCATTCCACATGCATGAGCTTAGCTATGTACTAAACAAGAGCAAAAATTCAGCACCAGGGCCGGACGACATACCAAACTGTTTTCTTAAGAATCTCCCAGAGAATGGATTAAAATATCTTTTACAAATATACAATAGTATTTGGACAACCCATACCCTTCCTAACCAATGGAGAGAAGCCATCGTAATTCCTTTCCCTAAACCTCTCAAAGACCATTCACACCCAGTGAACTTTCGTCCCATTTCGTTAACCTGTAATATATGCAGGATACTAGAAAAAATGGTTAACAATCGATTGAGATGGACCCTGGAAGAGAAAAATCTGATATCACAGTATCAAAGTGGCTTCAGATCACTCCGGTCAACAAATGATCATTTAGTCAGTATAGACACAGAAATATGTGACGCCTTAGCTACAAATCAACATGCTATTTTAGTCTCTTTAGACATTGAAAAAGCATACGAGATGGTATATAAAAAAAGACTCCTAAATATCCTTTCTGATATGGAAATAAAAGGTAATACACTAGCTTTCATAAATAATTTCTTAAGTCACAGATATCTCAAAGTAAGATTACAAGAAAAAACATCGAATGCTGTAGAAATGATCAATGGACTTCCGCAAGGGTCAGTACTTAGTGTTCTCCTTTTTCTCATAACTGTCAACGAAGTCAGTACATTAGTAAAAGGCCCAACTAAAATATTTTTATTTGCAGATGATATCACCCTTCTGTGCACTGGAAAAAATATTCAGTTAACTGCTAAAATAATCCAAGAAACATTAAATAAAATTGACAATTGGGCCAGTTCTACAGGATTTATTATTTCCAAAACTAAATCTGAATTCATAGTATTTACCAGAAGATCCCATGAATAGAATGCAAAAATTACATTGGAAATTGGGAATAAAGAAATAAGAAGATCAAATACCTGTAAAATCCTTGGATTAGTGTTTGATGCCAAACATACATGGAAACATCATGTTGCAGCTCTAAAAACAGATTGCAAAAACAGACTGAATATCATAAAAATGCTAGCATGTAAAAAATGGGGTGCCCAGTCTGATTCTCTAATAAAAATTTATAAAGCCCTATACAATCTAAACTCGATTATGGGTCAGTGGTGTATAGCGCAGCAGCCAAAACACTACTGAACACTTTGGATCCCATTATCCACAGTGCATGTCGCATAAGCTTAGGAGCTTTCAGAACTAGCCCGTGTACCAGCCTTCTAGCAGAGGCAGGTCTCATGCCACTAGAATTGCGAAGAAAGCTACAATGTTTAAAGTATGCATATGCAACATTCAGCATACCTCCAAACCAAACAAACGCATATCTTCAACTCCCCTAAAACAGAAATGTATAAAGTACATCCAAATTTTCCAAAGCCTCTGAGAGAAAGACTTCCCTTATACCTTAACGCTCTAAATATAAATAAACCCCTCATATTCCCAAGAAGCTATCACCCCATCCCCCCATGGCACTTATTCAATCCCACCATAAATCTTGAGTTTAATCAACTTCCACACACTTTCTCACAATCTGAGACCCTTCTTCTCCCATTTATTGCTGAATATGAAGAAAAATTCAATAATCACTTAAAGATCTACACAGATGGGACAAAATGTAATGGTAAATGCGGTTGTGCTATAATTTCAACCACAGAGGGTACTGAAGAAGTATTTCGACTACCTGATTTCTATTCAATTTATTCCTGTGAAGCTTGGGCAATCCTAAAAAGTATTGAAACCATATCTGCAAATAAAGTAAATCCAAACATACTTATCTTCTCTGATTCCCTGTCCTCATTGAGAGCCATAAATAATAGATATACAAAGAATATCTATATACAAAAAATACAAAAACTACTGTATGATCACCATGAGGCAGGAAATCAAATAGTTCTTACCTGGATTCCTTCCCACAAAGGCATTATAGGTAATGAAAAAGCAGATGAAGCCGCAAAAAGAGCAACAAAATTACCAAATATTGACAATAATGCTTATGGTTCATATGAAGATATTAAAAAGCTTTTTAAATCTCAAATAGTTAAATACTGGGACACACAATGGAAGAACATAACCTCTAAACTGCCTCTTGTTAGGAGATCAATAAATGAATCTCCATTTCCACATAAGTTGGCTAACAGGAATAATCAGGTTACTATCACCAGACTCAGAATAGGTCATTTCAAAGCCAGTCATGGACATCTTATAAAAAAATCCGATCCAGAACAATGTCCTAAGTGTGGAGCTAGAATTTCTTCCCCACATCTGCTACTTGAATGCCCAGAAACCAACAGTCAAAGAACAGCAATGAAAATCAATGGCAATTTATTAGACCTTCTTAATACCATAGAGAAGTGTGATCAAATTATCAAATATTTAAAAGGAATGGAATTGGACAAACTAATATAGAACCGCATAGTGAAATGAATGGGATACCAAGTAAGGGGCTTATTTACTAAATTGTGGATATGAATGTTGTGATATACCAGAACGGGACATGGTTTATTCATAATAATAGTTGTATACGGGGCGACTAAATGGACTTGTAAAATGGCGATATCCGGCCCTAGTAACGCCAGCGCAGAGGGTTGCTATGGTGCAGGGCAGGTAAATAAACTAGCTGCAAGCCTCGTAGGTGCCGGAACGCTGGCTAGATCGATATAATAAAGAATATGTGATTGGTCGAAAAACGTATGACGGACGAAGGCGCGGCTACATGGGGTTGTAAGAAATGAGCGGGTTGGCGGGGGGCAATTAGACTTTCTGGTGTTTACCGCCGTGTTTTGGAAAAATAGAACGTGGGACGCTACCGACCCATCAAGGGTTGCAAAATACAGAAAAACATTCATTCGGACTTGGAGCTTCGTTGAGTGCAGATCGTTACAGTCTGGCTCAGAGTGGTGGAGTGTAGGTCGTGAACTCGGCTCTTGAGTTTCGTGGAGTGCAAATAGTGTGCGGACCTTGTAGTTGAAAGTGAGACTTATACATTTTCGTGCGAAAAGTAACAGTCGTCATCGGACTTAGAAATTATTTGCCGGAGTACATCCGCGGACTTGGGCAGTTTTGGGTGTTCACCGGACGATAGTTCGAACATTAGTATTTTATTAAACTCGTGTGAAAGATTATAAACCTAAAGCGTCGGAAAGAACTTAGCTAGATTTTATGCAGTGTGGACTGGATACTTCAGCAACCGCGCAAGATCAGAAGACAGAAGAGCGACTCGGATTCATCGGCCAAGTGAGAAGCGTCTTCGGAACGAGCGGGTCGGCAAGACGGTAACATATACTGCAGTATATTAAAATAATATCTTTTAAAAGGGGTCATGGCCATTAAGTAATCTGTTAAAATTAACATTGAATAAATTGTTAAATTTTGTTCTTTGGAAAAAGAAAAGAGTCTGTTCATTTGTCAATCATAAGCTTCTAATTAGTTGGAAGCAGAGAATTTCCATATTTCAGAATCCACGCCAGGCTGTACAGTCGGCAGATCAGGTAATCGGCTATCTTAGCGATAGCGAATACATGTAATCCGAATCCATCGGCCCAAGCTAGCTGGATGCCCATACAATTTTGACAGAATTAAATAGGGAAAAGTTAGTATTAGTTTATGTCACCTGTTCCTGGCGCCCACATCTTTCTATAAATTCGGAACAGGTCAAACTCACGACAACGTATTACGAAGTGAAGGATGAAGGTATATTTCAATATATATATATGTGTATGTGTTGAATGTGAATGTATATGTATGTATATGTTTATTATATGTATGCATTTGTATATATGTATATGTAAGTCTATGTATATGTACTTTGACATATTGTAAATGACATTTGCTATTCTGTGTACTGAATTTAAATACCTCTATGTATAATTCTGTCCAACGGGCAAATTGATAGATGAAATGACCACTTAAACCCACAGAAGTACAAATTAGAGCATTGTACTGGGAATTAATAGTAACTTAGGGATCTATTTAAAAACATGAAAGTTATGTAATCTAAATTTAAAATTTTCCTTTAAATTTTATTGTACTTTCCAGTGACATAAACTGAATTAATAAGCTAATATGGATTCTGAAATTGAGTATTAATTTCCTAGGGATACAATGGATCTTTACATTGATTCAAACAGTTAACAACTGGTTCATATGAGGTTGCATTATTGTGTCAAGTATGTAATGTATTGCATGTATTGCTATGTAATTTATGTATCTAAATATGTGACAAGTGTACTTGTGTATTACTGTGGTCGCTTATGACCCGAGCAGTTTAAAAGCGACCTAAAATAAATAAAAAAAATGCATTTTTTGATATCTCAGATGATTTCCTAAGAAATGCAGAATGTTTGGTATTGCAGATCTTCTCCTCAAACAATTATAAGAAACGGACTTTTAGCAAAGTATTTAGTCTTCACTAACGATTTTATCTCATGTCACTACTGAAAATTTTCTCCTGAGAAGTATTCAGAAACTTGTTAAAATTCTGGAAAATTTAAATTTATTTTTTTTAGAAATTATTTTTTTTATAAAATCTGGTTCTAAGTGTAGTATCAGGATCCTTCAAAATGATTATGACAAATTAATTTGTGTAAAGGATTCGTATATTTTACTTAATATATTTTCAATGTAGGCTTTTGTAGGTGTAAACCTCTCACCACTACTCACCCTATGATTACTCCTACACCAACAGCTTAATACCAAAATAACTGTCAAAAAAGAACATTCATGTGAAAGAACTATAAGAATCGTAATATTCAAACAAGACAATTCTCTTGAGGAAGTGTTGACAAGTACTTCTGGCATTAACATTGTTCCACGACCTCGGGAAATATTAACTTTCAACGAAATATGAGAAGTAAAAGAAATGTCTAAAAACGTTTACAGACATCTCCGACGCCTTCACCAAACTGTGCGACCAGTTTCATGACTGAAACTCCCTTCGTGAGTGCAAGATCAGATAAGAAAAAGAAGTATTGAACTCAGTTTCTTGAAATAGTGTTTTTAGTCGTTTCAGCCGCTAATAATGCGGTTTTTTGATATCTCAGATGATTTCCTAATAAATGCAAAATGTTTGGTATTGGTGATCTTCTCCTCAAACAATTATAAGAAACAGACTTTTAGCAAAGTATTTAGTCTTCACTAACGATTTTATGTCATGTCACTACTGAAAATTTTCTCCTGAGAACAATTCAGAGACCTGTAAAATTTCTGGAAAATTTAAATTTATTTTTTTTAAGTAATTTTTTTTCTAAATTCTGGTTCTGAGAGTAGAGTGAGGATCATTAAAACGATTATAACAATTTAATTAGTGAAAAGGTTTCATATATTTTACTTAAATTACCTTCAATGTAGGCTTTTTTATGTGTAAAAATCTGACCACTACTTACCCTATGACAACTCTTACACCAACTGCTTTATACCAAACTACCTGTCAAAAGTGAACATCCATGTGAAAGCACTATAAGAAACGTAAAATTCAACAACAGCAATTCTCTTGAGGAAGTGTAGGCAAATATTTTTGGCATTAACATGGCTGCACGACCTCGCGAAATATTAACTTTCAACGAAATATCAAAAGTAAAAAAAGGTCTAAAAACGTTTACAGACATCTCCGATGCCTTCACCAAACTGTGCGGCCAGTTTCATGAGAGAAACTCTCTTCGTGGGTGCAAGATCAGATAGATAAAAGAAATCTTTACGTCAGTGTCTTGAAATAGTGTTTCTAGCCGCTTCAGCCGCTAATAATGCGTTTTTCGATATCTCAGAACATTTCTTATTAAATGCAGAATGTTTTGCTATTGGAGATCTTCTCTACGAACAATTATAATAAACGGACTTTTAGCAAAGTATTTCGTCTTCACTAGCGATTTTATGTAATGTCATAGCTGAAAATATTCTCCTGAGAACAATTCAGAGACCTGAAAAATTTCTTGAAAATTTAAATTTTTTTTTTTTTGAAATTATTTTTTTTCTAAATTCTGGTTCTGAGAGTAGAGTTAGGATCATTAAAATGATTATAACAGTTTAATTTGTGTAAAGGTTTCATATATTTTACTTAAACTTATTTTCAATGTAGGCTTTTGTATGTGTAAAACTCTCACCACTACTTACCCTATGACAACTCCTTCACCAACTGCTTTATACCAAACTACCTGTCAAAAGTGAACATCCATGTGAAAGCAATATAAGAAACGTAATATTCAACAAAGGCAAGTCTCTTGAGGTAGTTTTGCAAATATTTCTGGCATTAACATTGCTGCACGACCTCGCGAAATATCAACGAAATATCAGAAGTAAAAGAAACGTCTAAAATTGTTTACGAGACATCTCCGATGCCTTCACTAAACTGTGCGGCCAGTTTCATGAGTGAAACTCTCTTCAAGGTTGCAAGATCAGATAGGTAAAAGAAGTATTTACCTCAGTGTCTTGAAATAGTGTTCTTAGCCGTTTCAGCCGCTAATAATGCGTTTTTCGATATCTCAGAAGATATCCTAATAAAGACAAAATGTTTTGCTATTGGAGAATCTTCCCTTCGAACAATTATAATAAACGGACCTTTAGCAAAGTATTTCGTCTTCACTAGCGATTTTATGTAATGTCATAACTGAAAATTTTCTCCTGAGAAAAATTCAGAGACCTGTAAAATTTCTGGAAAATTTAAATTTATTTTTTTTAAGCTTTTTTTTATAAATTCTGGTTCTGAGAGCAGAGTCAGGATCATTAAAATGATTATAACAATTTAACTCTTTTAAAGGTTTCATATATTTTACTTAAATTATTTTCAATATATGCTTTTGTATGTGTTCAACACTCACGACTACTTACCCCATGACTACTCCTACACTAAGAGCTGTATACCAAACTACCTGTCAAAAGTGAACATCCATGTGAAAGCACTATAAGAAATGTAATATTCAACAAAGGCAATTCTCTTGAGGATGTATTGACAAATATTTCTGCCATTAACATTGCTGCACGACCTCGCGAAATATTAACTTTCAACGAAATATCAGAAGTAAAAGAAACGTCCAAAATCGTTTACAGACATCTCCGATGCCTTCACCAAACTGTGCGGCCAGTTTCATGAGTGAAGCTCTCTTCGTAGGTGCAAGATCAGATAGGTAAAAGAAGTATTTACCTCTGTGTCTTGAAATGGTGTTTTTAGCTGTTTCAGCCGCTATTAATGCGTTTTTCGATATCTCGGAAGATTTCCTAATAAAGACAAAATATTTTGCTATTGGAGATCTTCTCTTCAAACAATTATAATAAACGGACTTTTAGCAAAGTATTTCGTCTTCACTAGTGATTTTATGTAATGTCATAACTGAAAATTTTCTCCTGAGAACAATTCAGAGACCTGTAAAATTTCTGGAAAATTAAAATTTTTTTTTATGTAATTTTTTTTCTAAATTCTGATCCTGAGAATACAGTCAGAGTCATTAAAATGATTATAACAGTTTAATTTGTGAAAAGGTTTCATATATTTTACTTAAATTATATTCAATGTAGGCTTTTTTATGTGTAAAACTCTCACCACTACTTACACCATGACAACTCCTACACTAAGAGCTGTATACCAAACTACCTGTCAAAAGTGAACATCCATGTGAAAGCACTTTAAGAATCGTAATATTGAACAAAGGCAATTCTCTTGAGGAATTGTTGGCAAATATTTCTGGCATTAACATTGCTGCACGACCTTGCGAAATATTAACTTTCAACGAAATATCAGAAGTAAAAGAAACGTCTAAAATCGTTTACACTCATATCCGATGCCTTCACCCGACTGTGCGGCCAGTTTAATGAGTGAAACTCTCTTCGTGGTTGCAAGACCAGATAGGTAAAAGAAGTATGTACCTCAGTGTCTTGAAATAGTGTTTTTAGCCGTTTTAGCCGCTAATAATGCGTTTTTCGATATCTCAGAAGATTTCCTAATAAAGGCAGAATGTCTTGCTATTGGTGATCTTCTCGACGAACAATTATAATAAACGAACTTTTAGCAAAGTATTTAGTCTCCACAAGCGATTTTATGTAATGTCATAACTGAAAATTTTTTCCTGAGAACAATTCGGAGACCTGTAAAATTTCTGGAATATTTAAATTTATTTTTTTTTGAAATTATATTTTTTTTAAATTCTGGGTTCTGAGAGTAGTGTCAGGATCCTTAAAATGATTATAACAATTTAATTTGTGTAAAGGTTTCATATATTTTACTTAAATTATATTCATGTAGGCTTGTGTATGTGTAAAACTCTCACCACTACTTACCCTATGACAACTCCTACACCAACTGCTTTATACCAAACTACCTGTCAAAAGTGAACATCCATGTGAAAGCAATATAAGAAACGTAATATTCAACAAAGGCAATTCTCTTGAGGAAGTGTTGGCAAATATTTCTGGCATTAACATTGCTGCACGACCTCACGAAATATTAACTTTAAACGATATATCAGAAGAAAAACTAATGTCTAAAAACATTTACAGACATCTGCGGTGCCTTCACCAAACTGTGCGACCAGATTAATGTCTGAAACTCTCTTCGTGAGTGCAAGATCAAATAGATAAAAGAAATCTTTACGTCAGTGTCTTGAAATAGTGTTTTTAGCCGTTTCAGCAGCTAATAATGCGTTTTTCGATATCTCAGAAGATTTCTAGATAAATGCAGAATGTTTTGCTATTGGAGATCTTCTCTACGAACAATTATAATAAACGGACTTTTAGCAAAATAAGTCGGTTACACTAGCGATTTTATGTAATGTCATAACTGAAAATTTTCTCCTGAGAACAATTCAGTGACCTGTAAAATTTCTGGAAAATGTAAATGTATTATTTTTAGAAATTATTTTTTTTCTAAATTCTGGTTCTAGGTGTTGGCTCAAGATCCTTAAAATGATTATGACAAATTAATTTGTGTATAGGTTTCATATATTTTACTTAAATTATTCTCAATATAGGCATTTGTATGTGTACAACACTTACCACTACTTACGATATGACTACTCCTACACCAAGAGCTGTATACCAAACTAACTGTCAAAAGTGAACATCCAGGTGAAAGCACTATATGTAACGTGATATTCAACAAAGGCCATTCTCTTGAGGAAGTGTAGGCAAATATTTCTGGCATTAACATTGCTGCACGACCTCGCGAAATATTAACTTCCAACGATATATCAGAAGTAAAATAAATGTATAAAAACGTTTACAGACATCTCTGACGCCTTCACCATACTGTGCGACCAGTTTCATGGCCGAAACTCTCTTCGTGAGTGCAAGATCAGATAGGTAAAAGAAGTATTGAACTCAGTTTCTTGAAATAGTGTTATTAGCCGTTTCAGCCGCTAAAAATGCGTTTTTCGATATCTCAGATAATTTCCTAATAAATGCAGAATGTTTTGGTATTGGAGGTCTTCTCTTCGAACAATTTTAATAAACGGACTTTTAGCACAGTATTTAGTCTTCACTAACGATTTTATGTCATGTCTTAACTGAAAAATATCTCCTGAGAACAATTCAGTGACCTGTATAATTTCTGGAAAATTTTAATTAGTTTTTTTTGAAAATATTTTATTTCTAATTCTCGTTCTGAGAGTAGGGTCAGGATCCTTAAAATGATTATAAGAAATTAATTTGTGTAAAGATTTCATATATTTTACTTAATTTATTTTAATTGTAGGCTTTTGTATGTGTAAAACTCTCACCACTACTTACCCTATGACAACTCCTACACCAACAGCTTTATACCAATCTACCTGTCAAAAGTGAACATCCATGTGAAAGCACTATAAGAAATGTAATATTCAACAATAGCAACTCTCTTGAGGAACAATTGACAAATATTTCAGGCATTAACATTGCTGCACGACCTCGCGAAATATTAACTTTCAAGGAAATATCAGAAGTGAAACATAAGTCTAAAAACGTTTACAAACATCTCCGAGGCCTTCACCAAACTGTGCGACCAGATTCATGACTGAAACTCTCTTCGTGAGTGCAAGGTCAGATAGGTAATAGAAATACTTACGTCAGTGTCTTGAAATAGTGTTTTTAGCCGTTTAGCCGCTAATAATGCGTTTTTCAATATCTCAGAAGATTTCCTAATAAAAGCAGAATGTTTTGGTATTGGAGGTCTTCTCTTCAAACAATTTTAAGAAACGGACTTTTAGCACAGTATTTAGTCTTCACTAACGATTTTATGTCATGTCTTAACTGAAAATTTTCTCCTGAGAACAATTCAGAGACCTGTAAAATTTCTCGAAAATTTTAATTTATTTTTTTTTTAAATTATTTTTTTCTAAATTCTGGTTCTGAGAGTAGGGTCAGGTTCCTTCAAATGATTATAACAAATTAATTTGTGTAAAGGTTTAATATATTTTACTTAAATTATTTTCATAGTAGGCTTTTGTATGTGTAAAACTCTCACCAATACTTACCCTATGACAACTCCTACACCAACAGCTTTATACCAAACTACCTGTCAAAAGTGAACATCCATGTGAAAGCACTATAAGAATGTAATATTCAACAATAGGCAACTCTCTTGAGGAAGTATTGACAAATATTTCTGGCATTAACATTGCTGCACGACCTCGCGAAATATTAACTTTCAACGAAATATCAGAAGTGAAACATTAGTCTAAAAACGTTTACAAACATCTCCGAGGCCTTCACCAAACTGTGCGACCAGATTCATGACTGAAACTCTCTTCGTGAGTGCAAGATCAGATAGGTAATAGAAATACTTACGTCAGTGTCTTGAAATAGTGTTTTTAGCCGTTTCAGCCGCTAATAATGCGTTTTTCGATATCTCAGAAGATTTCCTAATAAAAGCAGAATGTTTTGGTATTGGAGGTCTTCTCTTCAAACAATTTTAAGAAACGGACTTTTAGCACAGTATTTAGTCTTCACTAACGATTTTATGTCATGTCTTAACTGAAAATTTTCTCCTGAGAACAATTCACAGACCTGTAAAATTTCTGGAAAGTTTAAATTTTTTTATTTTTGAAATTATTTTTTTCTAAATTCTGGTTCTGAGAGTAGGATCAGGATCCTTAAAATGATTATAACAAATTAATTTGTGTAAAGGTTTCATATATTTTACTTAAATTATTTTCATAGTAGGCTTTTGTATGTGTAAAACTCTCACCACTACTTACCCTATGACAACTCCTACACCAACAGCTTTATACCAAACTACCTGTCAAAAGTGAACATCCATGTGAAAGCACTATAAGAAATGTAATATTCAACAATAGCAACTCTCTTGAGGAACAATTGACAAATATTTCAGGCATTAACATTGCTGCACGACCTCGCGAAATATTAACTTTCAACGAAATATCAGAAGTGAAACATAAGTCTAAAAACGTTTACAAACATCTCCGAGGCCTTCACCAAACTGTGCGACCAGATTCATGACTGAAACTCTCTTCGTGAGTGCAAGATCAGATAGGTAATAGAAATACTTACGTCAGTGTCTTGAAATAGTGTTTTTAGCCGTTTCAGCCGCTAATAATGCGTTTTTCGATATCTCAGAAGATTTCCTAATAAAAGCAGAATGTTTTGGTATTGGAGGTCTTCTCTTCAAACAATTTTAAGAAACGGACTTTTAGCACAGTATTTAGTCTTCACTAACGATTTTATGTCATGTCTTAACTGAAAATTTCTCCTGAGAACAATTCAGAGACCTGTAAAATTTCTCGAAAATTTTAATTTATTTTTTTTTGAAATTATTTTTTTCTAAATTCTGGTTCTGAGAGTAGGGTCAGGTTCCTTCAAATGATTATAACAAATTAATTTGTGTAAAGGTTTCATATATTTTACTTAAATTATTTTCAAAGTAGGCTTTATGTATGTGTAAAACTCTCACCACTACTTACCCTATGACAACTCCTACACCAACAGCTTTATACTAAACTACCTGTCAAAAGTGAACATCCATGTGAAAGCACTATAAGAAATGTAATATTCAACAAAGGCAATTCTCTTAAGGAAGTATTGACAAATATTTCTGGCATTAACATTGCTGCACGACCTCGCGAAATATTAACTTTCAACGAAATATCAGAAGTAAAACAAATGTCTAAAAACGTTTACGGACATCTCCGATGCCTTCACCAAACTGTGCGGCAAGTGTTATGAGTGAATTTCTCTTCGTGGGTGCAAGATCAGAGAGGTAAAGGAAGTATTCACCTCAGTGTCTTGAAATAGTGTTTTTTGCCGTTTGCTATTGGAGATCTTCTCTTCGAACAAATATAATAAATGGACTTTAGCAAAGTATTTAGTCTTCACTAGCGATTTTATGTAATGTCATAACTGAAAATTTTCTCCTGAGAACAATTCACAGACCTGTAAAATTTCTGGAAAGTTTAAATTTTTTTATTTTTGAAATTATTTTTTTCTAAATTCTGGTTCTGAGAGTAGGATCAGGATCCTTAAAATGATTATAACAAATTAATTTGTGTAAAGGTTTCATATATTTTACTTAAATTATTTTCATAGTAGGCTTTTGTATGTGTAAAACTCTCACCACTACTTACCCTATGACAACTCCTACACCAACAGCTTTATACCAAACTACCTGTCAAAAGTGAACATCCATGTGAAAGCACTATAAGAAATGTAATATTCAACAATAGCAACTCTCTTGAGGAACAATTGACAAATATTTCAGGCATTAACATTGCTGCACGACCTCGCGAAATATTAACTTTCAACGAAATATCAGAAGTGAAACATAAGTCTAAAAACGTTTACAAACATCTCCGAGGCCTTCACCAAACTGTGCGACCAGATTCATGACTGAAACTCTCTTCGTGAGTGCAAGATCAGATAGGTAATAGAAATACTTACGTCAGTGTCTTGAAATAGTGTTTTTAGCCGTTTCAGCCGCTAATAATGCGTTTTTCGATATCTCAGAAGATTTCCTAATAAAAGCAGAATGTTTTGGTATTGGAGGTCTTCTCTTCAAACAATTTTAAGAAACGGACTTTTAGCACAGTATTTAGTCTTCACTAACGATTTTATGTCATGTCTTAACTGAAAATTTTCTCCTGAGAACAATTCAGAGACCTGTAAAATTTCTCGAAAATTTTAATTATTTTTTTTTGAAATTAATTTTTTTCTAAATTCTGGTTCTGAGAGTAGGGTCAGGTTCCTTCAAATGATTATAACAAATTAATTTGTGTAAAGGTTTAATATATTTTACTTAAATTATTTTCAATAGTAGGATTTTTTATCTGTAAAACTCTCACCACTACTTACCCTATGACAACTCCTACACCAACAGCTTTATACCAAACTACCTGTCAAAAGTGAACATCCATGTGAAAGCACTATAAGAAATGTAATATTCAACAATAGGCAATTCTCTTGAGGAAGTATTGACAAATATTTCTAGGCATTAACATTGCTGCACGACCTCGCGAAATATTAACTTTCAACGAAATATCAGAAGTGAAACATAAGTCTAAAAACGTTTACAAACATCTCCGAGGCCTTCACCAAACTGTGCGACCAGATTCATGACTGAAACTCTCTTCGTGAGTGCAAGATCAGATAGGTAATAGAAATACTTACGTCAGTGTCTTGAAATAGTGTTTTTAGCCGTTTCAGCCGCTAATAATGCGTTTTTCGATATCTCAGAAGATTTCCTAATAAAAGCAGAATGTTTTGGTATTGGAGGTCTTCTCTTCAAACAATTTTAAGAAACGGACTTTTAGCACAGTATTTAGTCTTCACTAACGATTTTATGTCATGTCTTAACTGAAAATTATCTCCTGAGAACAATTCAGAGACCTGTATAATTTCTGGAAAATTTTAATTATTTTTTTTGAAATTAATTTTATTTCTAAATTCTGGTTCTGAGAGTAGGGTCAGGATTCCTTAAAATGATTATAACAAATTAATTTGTGTAAAGGTTTCATATATTTTACTTAAATTATTTTAATAGTAGGCTTTTTTATGTGTAAAACTCTCACCACTACTTACCCTATGACAACTCCTACACCAACAGCTTTATACCAAACTACCTGTCAAAAGTGAACATCCATGTGAAAGCACTATAAGAAATGTAATATTCAACAAAGGCAATTCTCTTGAGGAAGTATTGACAAATATTTCTGGCATTAACATTGCTGCACGACCTCGCGAAATATTAACTTTCAACGAAATATCAGAAGTAAAACAAATGTCTAAAAACGTTTACGGACATCTCCGATGCCTTCACCAAACTGTGCGGCAAGTGTTATGAGTGAATTTCTCTTCGTGGGTGCAAGATCAGAGAGGTAAAGGAAGTATTCACCTCAGTGTCTTGAAATAGTGTTTTTTGCCGTTTGCTATTGGAGATCTTCTCTTCGAACAAATATAATAAATGGACTTTTAGCAAAGTATTTAGTCTTCACTAGCGATTTTATGTAATGTCATAACTGAAAATTTTCTCCTGAGAACAATTCACAGACCTGTAAAATTTCTGGAAAGTTTAAATTTTTTTATTTTTGAAATTATTTTTTTCTAAATTCTGGTTCTGAGAGTAGGATCAGGATCCTTAAAATGATTATAACAAATTAATTTGTGTAAAGGTTTCATATATTTTACTTAAATTATTTTCATAGTAGGCTTTTGTATGTGTAAAACTCTCACCACTACTTACCCTATGACAACTCCTACACCAACAGCTTTATACCAAACTACCTGTCAAAAGTGAACATCCATGTGAAAGCACTATAAGAAATGTAATATTCAACAATAGCAACTCTCTTGAGGAACAATTGACAAATATTTCAGGCATTAACATTGCTGCACGACCTCGCGAAATATTAACTTTCAACGAAATATCAGAAGTGAAACATAAGTCTAAAAACGTTTACAAACATCTCCGAGGCCTTCACCAAACTGTGCGACCAGATTCATGACTGAAACTCTCTTCGTGAGTGCAAGATCAGATAGGTAATAGAAATACTTACGTCAGTGTCTTGAAATAGTGTTTTTAGCCGTTTCAGCCGCTAATAATGCGTTTTTCGATATCTCAGAAGATTTCCTAATAAAAGCAGAATGTTTTGGTATTGGAGGTCTTCTCTTCGAACAATTTTAAGAAACGGACTTTTAGCACAGTATTTAGTCTTCACTAACGATTTTATGTCATGTCTTAACTGAAAATTATCTCCTGAGAACAATTCAGAGACCTGTATAAT
Source organism: Acheta domesticus (assembly GCA_031308135.1). Lineage (NCBI taxonomy): Eukaryota > Metazoa > Arthropoda > Insecta > Orthoptera > Gryllidae > Acheta > Acheta domesticus. The sequence continues at coordinate 67,323,210 of JAHLJT010004567.1, forward strand.
TTCTGGAAAATTTTAATTAATTTTTTTTGAAAATATTTTATTTCTAAATTCTCGTTCTGAGAGTAGGGTCAGGATCCTTAAAATGATTATAAGAAATTAATTTGTGTAAAGGTTTCATATATTTTACTTAAATTATTTTAATAGTAGGCTTTTGTATGTGTAAAACTCTCACCACTACTTACCCTATGACAACTCCTACACCAACAGCTTTATACCAAACTACCTGTCAAAAGTGAACATCCATGTGAAAGCACTATAAGAAATGTAATATTCAACAATAGCAACTCTCTTGAGGAACAATTGACAAATATTTCAGGCATTAACATTGCTGCACGACCTCGCGAAATATTAACTTTCAACGAAATATCAGAAGTGAAACATAAGTCTAAAAACGTTTACAAACATCTCCGAGGCCTTCACCAAACTGTGCGACCAGATTCATGACTGAAACTCTCTTCGTGAGTGCAAGATCAGATAGGTAATAGAAATACTTACGTCAGTGTCTTGAAATAGTGTTTTTAGCCGTTTCAGCCGCTAATAATGCGTTTTTCGATATCTCAGAAGATTTCCTAATAAAAGCAGAATGTTTTGGTATTGGAGGTCTTCTCTTCAAACAATTTTAAGAAACGGACTTTTAGCACAGTATTTAGTCTTCACTAACGATTTTATGTCATGTCTTGACTGAAAATTTTCTCCTGAGAACAATTCAGAGACCTGTAAAATTTCTCGAAAATTTTAATTTATTTTTTTTGAAATTAATTTTTTTCTAAATTCTGGTTCTGAGAGTAGGGTCAGGTTCCTTCAAATGATTATAACAAATTAATTTGTGTAAAGGTTTAATATATTTTACTTAAATTATTTTCAATGTAGGATTTTTTATCTGTAAAACTCTCACCACTACTTACCCTATGACAACTCCTACACCAACAGCTTTATACCAAACTACCTGTCAAAAGTGAACATCCATGTGAAAGCACTATAAGAAATGTAATATTCAACAAAGGCAATTCTCTTGAGGAAGTATTGACAAATATTTCTGGCATTAACATTGCTGCACGACCTCGCGAAATATTAACTTTCAACGAAATATCAGAAGTAAAACAAATAGTCTAAAAACGTTTACGGACATCTCCGATGCCTTCACCAAACTGTGCGGCAAGTGTTATGAGTGAATTTCTCTTCGTGGGTGCAAGATCAGAGAGGTAAAGGAAGTATTCACCTCAGTGTCTTGAAATAGTGTTTTTTGCCGTTTGCTATTGGAGATCTTCTCTTCGAACAAATATAATAAATGGACTTTTAGCAAAGTATTTAGTCTTCACTAGCGATTTTATGTAATGTCATAACTGAAAATTTTCTCCTGAGAACAATTCACAGACCTGTAAAATTTCTGGAAAGTTTAAATTTTTTATTTTTGAAATTATTTTTTTCTAAATTCTGGTTCTGAGAGTAGGATCAGGATCCTTAAAATGATTATAACAAATTAATTTGTGTAAAGGTTTCATATATTTTACTTAAATTATTTTCATAGTAGGCTTTTGTATGTGTAAAACTCTCACCACTACTTACCCTATGACAACTCCTACACCAACAGCTTTATACCAAACTACCTGTCAAAAGTGAACATCCATGTGAAAGCACTATAAGAAATGTAATATTCAACAATAGCAACTCTCTTGAGGAACAATTGACAAATATTTCAGGCATTAACATTGCTGCACGACCTCGCGAAATATTAACTTTCAACGAAATATCAGAAGTGAAACATAAGTCTAAAAACGTTTACAAACATCTCCGAGGCCTTCACCAAACTGTGCGACCAGATTCATGACTGAAACTCTCTTCGTGAGTGCAAGATCAGATAGGTAATAGAAATACTTACGTCAGTGTCTTGAAATAGTGTTTTTAGCCGTTTCAGCCGCTAATAATGCGTTTTTCGATATCTCAGAAGATTTCCTAATAAAAGCAGAATGTTTTGGTATTGGAGGTCTTCTCTTCGAACAATTTTAAGAAACGGACTTTTAGCACAGTATTTAGTCTTCACTAACGATTTTATGTCATGTCTTAACTGAAAATTATCTCCTGAGAACAATTCAGAGACCTGTAAAATTTCTCGAAAATTTTAATTTATTTTTTTTTGAAATTAATTTTTTTCTAAATTCTGGTTCTGAGAGTAGGGTCAGGTTCCTTCAAATGATTATAACAAATTAATTTGTGTAAAGGTTTAATATATTTTACTTAAATTATTTTCAATGTAGGATTTTTTATCTGTAAAACTCTCACCACTACTTACCCTATGACAACTCCTACACCAACAGCTTTATACCAAACTACCTGTCAAAAGTGAACATCCATGTGAAAGCACTATAAGAAATGTAATATTCAACAAAGGCAATTCTCTTGAGGAAGTATTGACAAATATTTCTGGCATTAACATTGCTGCACGACCTCGCGAAATATTAACTTTCAACGAAATATCAGAAGTAAAACAAATGTCTAAAAACGTTTACGGACATCTCCGATGCCTTCACCAAACTGTGCGGCAAGTGTTATGAGTGAATTTCTCTTCGTGGGTGCAAGATCAGAGAGGTAAAGGAAGTATTCACCTCAGTGTCTTGAAATAGTGTTTTTTGCCGTTTGCTATTGGAGATCTTCTCTTCGAACAAATATAATAAATGGACTTTTAGCAAAGTATTTAGTCTTCACTAGCGATTTTATGTAATGTCATAACTGAAAATTTTCTCCTGAGAACAATTCACAGACCTGTAAAATTTCTGGAAAGTTTAAATTTTTTTATTTTTGAAATTATTTTTTTCTAAATTCTGGTTCTGAGAGTAGGATCAGGATCCTTAAAATGATTATAACAAATTAATTTGTGTAAAGGTTTCATATATTTTACTTAAATTATTTTCATAGTAGGCTTTTGTATGTGTAAAACTCTCACCACTACTTACCCTATGACAACTCCTACACCAACAGCTTTATACCAAACTACCTGTCAAAAGTGAACATCCATGTGAAAGCACTATAAGAAATGTAATATTCAACAATAGCAACTCTCTTGAGGAACAATTGACAAATATTTCAGGCATTAACATTGCTGCACGACCTCGCGAAATATTAACTTTCAACGAAATATCAGAAGTGAAACATAAGTCTAAAAACGTTTACAAACATCTCCGAGGCCTTCACCAAACTGTGCGACCAGATTCATGACTGAAACTCTCTTCGTGAGTGCAAGATCAGATAGGTAATAGAAATACTTACGTCAGTGTCTTGAAATAGTGTTTTTAGCCGTTTCAGCCGCTAATAATGCGTTTTTCGATATCTCAGAAGATTTCCTAATAAAAGCAGAATGTTTTGGTATTGGAGGTCTTCTCTTCAAACAATTTTAAGAAACGGACTTTTAGCACAGTATTTAGTCTTCACTAACGATTTTATGTCATGTCTTAACTGAAAATTATCTCCTGAGAACAATTCAGAGACCTGTAATAATTTCTCGAAAATTTTAATTTATTTTTTTTTGAAATTAATTTTTTTCTAAATTCTGGTTCTGAGAGTAGGGTCAGGTTCCTTCAAATGATTATAACAAATTAATTTGTGTAAAGGTTTAATATATTTTACTTAAATTATTTTCAATGTAGGATTTTTTATCTGTAAAACTCTCACCACTACTTACCCTATGACAACTCCTACACCAACAGCTTTATACCAAACTACCTGTCAAAGTGAACATCCATGTGAAAGCACTATAAGAAATGTAATATTCAACAATAGCAACTCTCTTGAGGAACAATTGACAAATATTTCAGGCATTAACATTGCTGCACGACCTCGCGAAATATTAACTTTCAACGAAATATCAGAAGTGAAACATAAGTCTAAAAACGTTTACAAACATCTCCGAGGCCTTCACCAAACTGTGCGACCAGATTCATGACTGAAACTCTCTTCGTGAGTGCAAGATCAGATAGGTAATAGAAATACTTACGTCAGTGTCTTGAAATAGTGTTTTTAGCCGTTTCAGCCGCTAATAATGCGTTTTTCGATATCTCAGAAGATTTCCTAATAAAAGCAGAATGTTTTGGTATTGGAGGTCTTCTCTTCGAACAATTT
>JAHLJT010004567.1:67328322-67356383 GCA_031308135.1 Acheta domesticus
AACAAAGGCAATTCTCTTGAGGATGTATTGACAAATATTTCTGGCATTAACATTGCTGCACGACCTCGCGAAATATTAATTTTAAACGATATATCAGAAGTAAAACAAATGTCTAAAAACGATTACAGACATCTCCGGTGCCTTCACCAAACTGTGCGACCAGATTAATGTCTGAAACTCTCTTCGTGAGTGCAAGATCAAGTAGGTAAAAGAAGTATTGAACTCAGTTTCTTGAAATGGTGTTAATAGCCGTTTCAGCCGCTAAAAATGCGTTTTTCGATATCTCAGATAATTTCCTAATAAATGCAGAATATTTTGGTATTGGAGATCTTCTCCTCAAACAATTATAAGAAACGGACTTTTAGCAAAGTATTTAGTCTCCACTGTCGATATTATGTCTTGTGATTACTGAAAATTTTCTCCTGAGAACAATTCAGAAACTTGTTAAAATTCTGGAAAATTTAAATTTATTTTTTTTTTGATATTGTTTTTTTTTAAATTCTTGTTTCAAATGTAGGGGCAGGATCCTTCAAAATGATTATGACAAATTAATTTGTGTAAAGGTTTTATATATTTTATTTAAAATATTTTCTATGTAGGCTTTTGTAGGTGTAAAACTCACCACTACTCACCCTATTACTACACCTACAGCAAGAGCTTAATATCAAAATACCTGTCTTAAAAGAACATCCATGTGAAAGCACTATAAGAAACGTTATATTGAACTAAGACAATTCTCTTGAGGAAGTGTTGACAATTATTTCTGGCATTAACATTGATCCACGACCTCGCGAAATATTAACTTTCAACGAAAAATCAGAAATAAAAGAAATGTCTAAAAACGTTTACAGACATCTCCGACGCCTTCACCAAACTGTGCGACCAGTTTCATTACTGAAACTATCTTCGTGAGTGCAAGATCAAATAGGTAAAAGAAGTATTGAACTCTGTTTCTTGAAATAGTGTTTTTAGCCGTTTCAGCCGCTAATAATGCATTTTTTTTCCAGTCTCGCTCTAGCCGCTGAGGTGTGAGCATCGTAACCGAGGCAGCTCTTATCGTGGACTGTTGAGGCTAAACCTACAGTTTAAGTGAATGGTTTGAGAGTGCGCGAAGGAGATCTATACTGATTTTGCTAATTTATCGTGTGATTTTACCATTGGTGACGAGTGCTTCGTGAATTGTGAGTGAGTGTAAAAAATGTCCCCTTGTTCGGTGCTCGGCACCGGGCACAAGCTCCACCATGGCATCAACCTCAGGAAACCAACAAACTACCGATGGCTCAAGTAAGAATTATGCTACAGTAACCGCAGCGAACCTTTTCCCCAAAAAAGAAAACGCAATTGTTCTAGACTCTGTCAACCAAGCTCCAACCTTAGATTTCATACAAGTGCTTGCCCAAAAAATCAATCCAGCCCATATAAGATTTGTGTCAAAAATTTCAAATAATAGGCTGTGTGTATATCTCGCCACCAAAGAAGTTGCTGACGAACTTGTTGAAAAACACAAAAGTATAACAGTATGTAGGCAAGAATTCCCTATAAGACCCTTAATATCCAGAAATAAAAGAATAATACTTTCAAATGTGAGCCCTAGTATACCGCATGCGCTTATTGAAAATAAGCTATATTCGTATGGCATTAAAACAGTAACACCAATGTCATTTCTTAGAGCAGGTTTTTCTAGTCCAAATCTAAGTCATATTCTAAGCTTTCGTCGACAAACATTTATTAGCCCAGAAGATGAAAGCAAACTACCTGAATGTTTTCAAGTAATTTTTGAAGAAGTACCACACTGGATTTACATCACATCGGATACCCCTACGTGTTTTCAATGTAAACAACAGGGTCATTTAGCTAAAAATTGCCCACAAATCAATCCAGATTTTGTGGAGATAAATCCAACTTCCAATACCATATCACAAACTCCCATCATAAGCACACCCCAACACGTTGCCTTTCATTCTACTACATCCGCCCCTGCACAAGTTGAAACTATAACCGTTTGCAAAGAACCTCATATTCAAACTCCAAAATCAGTCTCAGTTCCTGTAACCTCGACGAAGGCCGCTACCACCGATAAGCTCACAGAAGGACAGGTCGACAAAAGTACCCCAGCAAGAATGAAAAGACCTTTATCTACTACCGACTCAATCATTACGTCAGTAAACCAGTTATCTGAAAGCGATATTGAGTCTACAGACTACAACTCTGGATCAGATTCAGAAATACAAAACCCAGAAGAATTTAGTACATCACGAAAACCTAATGCGGGAAAGAATCCAAAGAAATTAAAAATCAAACCAGATAATAGTCAAGATAATTTATGGACAGACACAAAAGCACTAGTAGAGAAAATGTTACAAATTATCCACTGCCATTCAACCAATTAATAAACTTTTTCGATAAAACAAAAGGAACTAAATTCACAGTAGACATCGCGAAAGATTTCACAAATGACCTTTCCCCCCTAATAGCAATGCTAAGAGAAATTTATCCCACCTCACGTGGTAAAGGTCTAAAAAATAGATGTTCAAGAATTATTAAAAAACTGGAGGCCTCGAAAGATACTTCCCATGAATTAATTGATCATTCATCATCGGATGAACCGTAATTAGAAACCAAGCTTAACCAAACACATCATGGACATTGTTCAATGGAATTGTAATGGTTTCTATGCAAGACTTCCACATCTAAAACTCTTAATTAATAACCTTAATCCACAAATTTTATGTATACAGGAAACCAATTTCAAAAACAATTCCAATGCAAAAATACGAGGATATAGAACATCCTTCTACAATAGAAGGCAAGCACAAATCGCTAGTGGAGGGGTAGCAATTTTTACAAAAAACGAAGTATTCATTCAAGATATTCCTCTCCAAACGACGTTAGAAGCAGTAGCAATCAAAGTCAGAATAAATTGTACTATAACTATCTGCAATATTTATCTACCAAATAGTATTTCATTAAATATTGCTGAACTAGATAACATTCTCGCACAACTGCCAAACCGTTTATAATATTAGGAGACTTCAACAGTCATAACAACCTGTGGGGTTCCTCAACTGTAGACAGAAGAGGAAAATTAATCGAAGAATGGTTAGACAATCATAATGATTTGGTCATACTCAATACGGGAACGCCGACCCATTTCAACGTTAGTAACGGTACAGAAAGTGTCATAGATTTAAGCTTCGCGTCCACAGATATTGCAACAAAACTTTCATGGGCCTCAATGCAAGATCTATATGACAGCGATCACTATCCTTTATCCATAAACTGGTCAATCCAGCAACAAAAAATAGAGCAAAGAAATCGCCCTAAATGGATAATAAACAGAGCTAATTGGCCTCTTTTTCAATATATTATTAATAATAATATTAACAATCTTAAAGTGCTAGATTCGCCTCAACAATATGAAATCAATACGATAGTTGGTGACTTTATCAATTTGATTACAGAAGCAGCCAAGCAGGCAATCCCCCAAACTACAGGAAAAGTAATGAAACGTCAAGTACCATGGTGGAATGAAGAGTGTACAAACGCTATAAAAGAAAAGAAAAGAGCGTTCAGGAAATTTAAAAAAAGCAAAACAATAGAAAATTGTATTTCCTACAAGAAAGCAAGAGCTAAGGCCCGCTTAACACTTAAGACCACAATGATCCAATCATGGCAACAATTTACGTCATCCATCACGAATAAGACAGCAATTTCTGAAGTGTGGCACAAAGTCAAGATAATTAGCGGATCAAACACATATCACCTACCTAGAATGCTAATTGACAAGAATGGAGAAAAACAATTCTGTCCAGAAGCCATGAGTCATTTACTTGCTGTTTCCTTTGCTAAAAACTCTAGCAACTCAAATTACGAACCAACATTTTTAGCACAAATTGCATCGTCTTCTACCCCCTACTTGGAACTCAACAAAGAACTATTAGAAAACAATGAGGACCAGTATAACCAACCATTCCACATGCATGAGCTTAGCTATGTACTAAACAAGAGCAAAAATTCAGCACCAGGGCCGGACGACATACCAAACAGTTTTCTTAAGAATCTCCCAGAGAATGGATTAAAATATCTTTTACAAATATACAATAGTATTTGGACAACCCATACCCTTCCTAACCAATGGAGAGAAGCCATCGTAATTCCTTTCCCTAAACCTCTTAAAGACCATTCAAACCCAGTGAACTTTCGTCCCATTTCGTTAACCTGTAATATATGCAGGATACTAGAAAAAATGGTTAACAATCGATTGAGATGGACCCTGGAAGAGAAAAATCTGATATCACAGTATCAAAGTGGCTTCAGATCACTCCGGTCAACAAATGATCATTTAGTCAGTATAGACACAGAAATATGTGACGCCTTAGCTACAAATCAACATGCTATTTTAGTCTCTTTAGACATTGAAAAAGCATACGAGATGGTATATAAAAAAGACTCCTAAATATCCTTTCTGATATGGAAATAAAAGGTAATACACTAGCTTTCATAAATAATTTCTTAAGTCACAGATATCTCAAAGTAAGATTACAAGAAAAAACATCGAATGCTGTAGAAATGATCAATGGACTTCCGCAAGGGTCAGTACTTAGTGTTCTCCTTTTTCTCATAACTGTCAACGAAGTCAGTACATTAGTAAAAGGCCCAACTAAAATATTTTTATTTGCAGATGATATCACCCTTCTGTGCACTGGAAAAAATATTCAGTTAACTGCTAAAATAATCCAAGAAACATTAAATAAAATTGACAATTGGGCCAGTTCTACAGGATTTATTATTTCCAAAACTAAATCTGAATTCATAGTATTTACCAGAAGATCCCATGAACAGAATGCAAAAATTACATTGGAAATTGGGAATAAAGAAATAAGAAGATCAAATACCTGTAAAATCCTTGGATTAGTGTTTGATGCCAAACATACATGGAAACATCATGTTGCAGCTCTAAAAACAGATTGCAAAAACAGACTGAATATCATAAAAATGCTAGCATGTAAAAAATGGGGAGCCCAGTCTGATTCTCTAATAAAAATTTATAAAGCCCTAATACAATCTAAACTCGATTATGGGTCAGTGGTGTATAGCGCAGCAGCCAAAACACTACTGAACACTTTGGATCCCATTATCCACAGTGCATGTCGCATAAGCTTAGGAGCTTTCAGAACTAGCCCGTGTACCAGCCTTCTAGCAGAGGCAGGTCTCATGCCACTAGAATTGCGAAGAAAGCTACAATGTTTAAAGTATGCATATGCAACATTCAGCATACCTCCAAACCAAACAAACGCATATATCTTCAACTCCCCTAAAACAGAAATGTATAAAGTACATCCAAATTTTCCAAAGCCTCTGAGAGAAAGACTTCCCTTATACCTTAACGCTCTAAATATAAATAAACCCCTCATATTCCCAAGAAGCTATCACCCCATCCCCCCATGGCACTTATTCAATCCCACCATAAATCTTGAGTTTAATCAACTTCCACACACTTTCTCACAATCTGAGACCCTTCTTCTCCCATTTATTGCTGAATATGAAGAAAAATTCAATAATCACTTAAAGATCTACACAGATGGGTCAAAATGTAATGGTAAATGCGGTTGTGCTATAATTTCAACCACAGAGGGTACTGAAGAAGTATTTCGACTACCTGATTTCTATTCAATTTATTCCTGTGAAGCTTGGGCAATCCTAAAAAGTATTGAAACCATATCTGCAAATAAAGTAAATCCAAACATACTTATCTTCTCTGATTCCCTGTCCTCATTGAGAGCCATAAATAATAGATATACAAAGAATATCTATATACAAAAAATACAAAAACTACTGTATGATCACCATGAGGCAGGAAATCAAATAGTTCTTACCTGGATTCCTTCCCACAAAGGCATTATAGGTAATGAAAAAGCAGATGAAGCCGCAAAAAGAGCAACAAAATTACCAAATATTGACAATAATGCTTATGGTTCATATGAAGATATTAAAAAGCTTTTTAAATCTCAAATAGTTAAATACTGGGACACACAATGGAAGAACATAACCTCTAAACTGCCTCTTGTTAGGAGATCAATAAATGAATCTCCATTTCCACATAAGTTGGCTAACAGGAATAATCAGGTTACTATCACCAGACTCAGAATAGGTCATTTCAAAGCCAGTCATGGACATCTTATAAAAAAATCCGATCCAGAACAATGTCCTAAGTGTGGAGCTAGAATTTCTTCCCCACATCTGCTACTTGAATGCCCAGAAACCAACAGTCAAAGAACAGCAATGAAAATCAATGGCAATTTATTAGACCTTCTTAATACCATAGAGAAGTGTGATCAAATTATCAAATATTTAAAAGGAACGGAATTTGACAAACTAATATAGAACCGCATAGTGAAATGAATGGGATACCAAGTAAGGGGCTTATTTACTAAATTGTGGATATGAATGTTGTGATATACCAGAACGGGACATGGTTTATTCATAATATTAGTTGTATACGGGGCGACTAAATGGACTTGTAAAATGGCGATATCCGGCCCTAGTAACGCCAGCGCAGAGGGTTGCTATGGTGCAGGGCAGGTAAATAAACTAGCTGCAAGCCTCGTAGGTGCCGGAACGCTGGCTAGATCGATATAATAAAGAATATGTGATTGGTCGAAAAACGTATGACGGACGAAGGCGCGGCTACATGGGGTTGTAAGAAATGAGCGGGTTGGCGGGGGGCAATTAGACTTTCTGGTGTTTACCGCCGTGTTTTGGAAAAATAGAACGTGGGACGCTACCGACCCATCAAGGGTTGCAAAATACAGAAAAACATTCATTCGGACTTGGAGCTTCGTTGAGTGCAGATCGTTACAGTCTGGCTCAGAGTGGTGGAGTGTAGGTCGTGAACTCGGCTCTTGAGTTTCGTGGAGTGCAAATAGTGTGCGGACCTTGTAGTTGAAAGTGAGACTTATACATTTTCGTGCGAAAAGTAACAGTCGTCATCGGACTTAGAAATTATTTGCCGGAGTACATCCGCGGACTTGGGCAGTTTTGGGTGTTCACCGGACGATAGTTCGAACATTAGTATTTTATTAAACTCGTGTGAAAGATTATAAACCTAAAGCGTCGGAAAGAACTTAGCTAGATTTTATGCAGTGTGGACTGGATACTTCAGCAACCGCGCAAGATCAGAAGACAGAAGAGCGACTCGGATTCATCGGCCAAGTGAGAAGCGTCTTCGGAACGAGCGGGTCGGCAAGACGGTAACATATACTGCAGTATATTAAAATAATATCTTATAAAAGGGGTCATGGCCATTAAGTAATCTGTTAAAATTAACATTGAATAAATTGTTAAATTTTGTTCTTTGGAAAAAGAAAAGAGTCTGTTCATTTGTCAATCATAAGCTTCTAATTAGTTGAAAGCAGAGAATTTCCATATTTCAGATTCCACGCAAGGCTGTACAGTCGGCAGATCAGGTAATCGGCTATCTTAGCGATAGCGAATACATGTAATCCGAATCCATCGGCCCAAGCTAGCTGGATGCCCATATAATTTTGACAGAATTAAATAGGGAAAAGTTAGTATTAGTTTATGTCACCTGTTCCTGGCGCCCACATCTTTCTATAAATTCGGAACAGGTCAAACTCACGACAACGTATTACGAAGTGAAGGATGAAGGTATATTTCAATATATATATATATATATATATATATATGTGTATGTGTTGAATGTGAATGTATATGTATGTATATGTTTATTATATGTATGCATTTGTATATATGTATATGTAAGTCTATGTATATGTACTTTGACATATTGTAAATGACATTTGCTATTCTGTGTACTGAATTTAAATACCTCTATGTATAATTCTGTCCAACGGGCAAATTGATAGATGAAATGACCACTTAAACCCACAGAAGTACAAATTAGAGCATTGTACTGGGAATTAATAGTAACTTAGGGATCTATTTAAAAACATGAAAGTTATGTAATCTAAATTTAAAATTTTCCTTTAAATTTTATTGTACTTTCCAGTGACATAAACTGAATTAATAAGCTAATATGGATTCTGAAATTGAGTATTAATTTCCTAGGGATACAATGGATCTTTACATTGATTCAAACAGTTAACAACTGGTTCATATGAGGTTGCATTATTGTGTCAAGTATGTAATGTATTGCATGTATTGCTATGTAATTTATGTATCTAAATATGTGACAAGTGTACTTGTGTATTACTGTGGTCGCTTATGACCCGAGCAGTTTAAAAGCGACCTAAAATAAATTTTAAAAAATGCATTTTTTGATATCTCAGATGATTTCCTAAGAAATGCAGAATGTTTGGTATTGCAGATCTTCTCCTCAAACAATTATAAGAAACGGACTTTTAGCAAAGTATTTAGTCTTCACTAACGATTTTATCTCATGTCACTACTGAAAATTTTCTCCTGAGAAGTATTCAGGAACTTGTTAAAATTCTGGAAAATTTAAATTTATTTTTTTTAGAAATTATTTTTTTTATAAATTTTGGTTCTAAGTGTAGTATCAGGATCCTTCAAAATGATTATGACAAATTAATTTGTGTAAAGGATTCGTATATTTTACTTAATATATTTTCAATGTAGGCTTTTGTAGGTGTAAACCTCTCACCACTACTCACACTATGATTACTCCTACACCAACAGCTTAATACCAAAATAACTGTCAAAAAAGAACATCCATGTGAAAGAACTATAAGAATCGTAATATTCAAACAAGACAATTCTCTTGAGGAAGTGTTCACAAGTACTTCTGGCATTAACATTGCTCCACGACCTCGGGAAATATTAACTTTCAACGAAATATGAGAAGTAAAAGAAATGTCTAAAAACGTTTACAGACATCACCGACGCCTTCACCAAACTGTGCGACCAGTTTCATGACTGAAACTCCCTTCGTGAGTGCAAGATCAGATAAGAAAAAGAAGTATTGAACTCAGTTTCTTGAAATAGTGTTCTTAGTCGTTTCAGCCGCTAATAATGCGGTTTTTTGATATCTCAGATGATTTCCTAATAAATGCAAAATGTTTGGTATTGGTGATCTTCTCCTCAAACAATTATAAGAAACAGATTTTAGCAAAGTATTTAGTCTTCACTAACGATTTTATGTCATGTCACTACTGAAAATTTTCTCCTGAGAACAATTCAGAGACCTGTAAAATTTCTGGAAAATTTAAATTTATTTTTTTTAAGTAATTTTTTTTCTAAATTCTGGTTCTCAGAGTAGAGTGAGGATCATTAAAACGATTATAACAATTTAATTAGTGAAAAGGTTTCATATATTTTACTTAAATTACCTTCAATGTAGGCTTTTTTATGTGTAAAAATCTGACCACTACTTACCCTATGACAACTCCTACACCAACTGCTTTATACCAAACTACCTGTCAAAAGTGAACATCCATGTGAAAGCACTATAAGAAACGTAATATTCAACAACAGCCATTCTCTTGAGGAAGTGTAGGCATATATTTTTGGCATTAACATAGCTGCACGACCTCGCGAAATATTAACTTTCAACGAAATATCAAAAGTAAAAAAAGGTCTAAAAACATTTACAGACATCTCCGATGCCTTCACCATACTGTGCGGCCAGTTTCATGAGAGAAACTCTCTTCGTGGTTGCAAGATCAGATAGATAAAAGAAATCTTTACGTCAGTGTCTTGAAATAGTGATTTTAGCCGTTTCAGCCGCTAATAATGCGTTTTTCGATATCTCAGAAGATATCTTATTAAATGCAGAATGTTTTGCTATTGGAGATCTTCTCTACGAACAATTATAATACGGACTTTTAGCAAAGTATTTCGTCTTCACTAGCGATTTTATGTAATGTCATAGCTGAAACTTTTCTCCTGAGAACAATTCAGAGACCTGAAAAATTTCTTGAAAATTTAAATTAATTTTTTTTTTGATATTATTTTTTTTCTAAATTCTGGTTCTGAGAGTAGAGTTAGGATCAATAAAATGATTATAACAGTTTAATTTGTGTAAAGGTTTCATATATTTTACTTAAATTATTTCAATGTAGGCTTTTGTATGTGTAAAACTCTCACCACTACTTACACTATGACAACTCTTTCACCAACTGCTTTATACCAAACTACCTGTCAAAAGTGAACATCCATGTGAAAGCAATATAAGAAACGTAATATTCAACAAAGGCGATTCTCTTGAGGAAGTTTGGCAAATATTTCTGGCATTAACATTGCTGCACGACCTCGCGAAATATTAACTTTCAACGAAATATCAGAAGTAAAAGAAACGTCTAAAAGCGTTTACAGACATCTCCGATGCCTTCACCAAACTGTGCGGCCAGTTTCATGAGTGAAACTCTCTTCGTGGGTGCAAGATCAGATAGGTCAAAAAAATATTTACCTCAGTGTCTAAAATAGTGTTTTTAGCCGTTTCAGCCGCTAATAATGCGTTTTTCGATATCTCAGAAGATTTCCTAATAAAGACAAAAGATTTTGCTATTGGAGATTTTCTCTTCCAACAATTATAATAAACGGACTTTTAGAAAAGTATTTAGTCTTCAATAGCGTATTTTTGTATTGTCATAACTGAAAATTTTCTCCTGACAACAATTCAGAGACCTGTAAAATTTCTGGAAAATTTAAATTTTTTTTTGACATAATTTTTTTTCTAAATTCTGGTTCTGAGAGTAGAGTCAGGATCATTAAAATGATTATAAGAAATTAATTTGTGTAAAGGTTTCATATATAATACTTAAATTATTATCAATGTAGTCTTTTGTATTTGTAAAACACTCACCACTACTTACCCTATGACAACTCCTACACCAACTGCTTTATACCAAACTACCTGTCAAAAGTGAACATCCATGTGAAAGCACTATAAGTAACGTAATATTCAACAAAGGCAATTCTCTTGAGGAAATGTTGGCAAATATTTCTGGCATTAACATTGCTGCACGACCACGCGAAATATTAATTTTAAACGATATATCAGAAGTAAAACAAATGTCTAAAAACGTTTAAAGACATCTCCGATGCCTTCACCAAACTGTGCGACCAGATTCATGACTGAAACTCTCTTCGTAAGTGCAAGATCAGATAGATAAAAGAAATCTTTACGTCAGTGTTTTGAAATAGTGTTTTTAGCCGTTTCAGCCGCTAATAATGCGTTTTTCGATATCTCAGAAGATTTCCTAATAAATGCAGAATGTTTTGCTATTGGAGATCTTCTCTACGAACAATTATAATAAACGGACTTTTAACAAAGTATTTCGTCTTCACTAGCGATTTTATGTAATGTCATAACTGAAAATTTTCTCCTGAGAACAATTCAGAGTCCTGTAAAATTTCTGGAAAATTAAATTTATTTTTTTTTTAATTATTCTTTTTCTAAATTCTGGTTCTGAGAGTAGAGTCAGGATCATTAAAATGATTATAACAATTTAAATTGTGTAAAATTTTCATATATTTCACCAAAATTATTTTCAATGTAGGCTTTTGTATGTGTAAAACCTTCACCACTACTTACCCCATGACAACTCCTACACCAACTGCTTTATACCAAACTACCTGTCAAAAGTGAACATCCATGTGAAAGCACTATAAGAAACGTAAAATTCAACAGCAGCAATTCTCTTGAGGAAGTGTAGGCAAATATTTCTGGCATTAACATTGCTGCACGACCTCGCGAAATATTAACTTTTAACGAAATATCAGAAGTAAAAAATGTCTAGAACCGTTTACAGACATCTCCGATGCCTACACCAAACTGTGCGGCCAGTTTCATGAGTGAAACTCTCTTCGTGGGTGCAAGATCAGATAGGTAAAAGAAGTATTTACCTCAGTGTCTTGAAATAGTGTTTTTAGACGTTTCAGCCGCTAATAATGCGTTTTTCGATATCTCAGAAGATTTCCTAATAAATGCAGAATGTTTTGCTCTTGGAGATCTTCTCTACGAACGATTATAATAAACGGACCTTTAGCAAAGTATTTCGTCTTCACTAGCGATTTTATGTAATGTCATAACTGAAATTTTTCTCCTGAGAACAATTCAGAGACCTGTAAAATTTCTGGAAAATTTAAATTTTTTTTTCTGAAATTATTTTATTTCTAAATTCTGGTTCTGAGAGTAGAGTCAGGAACATTAAAATGATTATAACAATTTAATTTGTGTAAAGGTTTCATATATTTCACTTAAGTTATTTTCAATGTAGGCTTTTGTATGTGTAAAACTGTCACCACTACTTACCCTACAACTCCTACACCAACTGCTTTATACCAAACTACCTGTCAAAAGTGAACATCCATGTGAAAGCACTATAAGAAATGTAATATTCAACAAAGGCAATTGTCTTGAGGATGTATTGACAAATATTTCTGGCATTAACATTGCTGTACAACCTCGCGAAATATTAACTTTCAACGAAATATCAGAAGTAAAAGAAACGTCTAAAAGCGTTTACAGACATCTCCGATGCCTTCACCAAACTGTGCGGCCAGTTTCATGAGTGAAACTCTCTTCGTGGGTGCAAGATCAGATAGGTCAAAAAAATATTTACCTCAGTGTCTAAAATAGTGTTTTTAGACGTTTCAGCCGCTAATAATGCGTTTTTCGATATCTCAGAAGATTTCCAATAAATGCAGAATGTTTTGCTATTGGAGATCATCTCTACGAACGGACATCTCTAATAAACGGACTTTTAGCAAAGTATTTAGTCTTCACCAGCTATTTTACGTAATGTCATAACTGAAATTTTTCTACTGAGAACAATTCAGAGACCTATAAAATTTCTGGAAAATTAAAATTTTTTTAAATTATTTTTTTTCTAAATTCTGCTTCTGAGAGTAGAGTCAGGATGTTTAAAATGATTATAACAATTTAATTTGTGTAAAGGTTTCATATATTTCACTTAAATTATTTTCAATGTAGGCTTTTGAATGTGTAAATCTCTCACCACTACTTACCCCATGACAACTCCTGCACCAACTGCTTTATACCAAACTACCTGTCAAAAGTGAACATCCACTGTGAAAGCACTATAAGAAATGTAATATTCAACAAAGGCAATTGTCTTGAGGATGTATTGACAAATATTTCTGGCATTAACATTGCTGTACGACCTCGCGAAATATTAACTTTCAACGAAATATCAGAAGTAAAAGGAACGTCTAAAAGCGTTTACAGACATCTCTGATTCCTTCACCAAACTGTGCGGCCAGTTTCATTAGTGAAACTCTCTTCGTGGGTGCAAGATCAGATAGGTAAAAGAAGTATTTACCTCAGTGTCTTGAAATAGTGTTTTTAGACGTTTCAGCTGCTAATAATGCGTTTTTGGATATCTCAGAAGATTTCCTAATAAATGCAGAATGTTTTGCTATTGGAGATCTTCTCTACGAACAATTATAATAAACGGACTTTTAACAAAGTATTTCGTCTTCACTAGCGATTTTATGTAATGTCATAACTGAAATTTTTCTCCTGAGAACAATTCAGAGTCCTGTAAAATTTCTGGAAAATTAAATTTATTTTTTTTTAATTATTCTTTTTCTAAATTCTGGTTCTGAGAGTAGAGTCAGGATCATTAAAATGATTATAACAATTTAAATTGTGTAAAGGTTTCATATATTTCACTTAAATTATTTTCAATGTAGGCTTTTGTATGTGTAAATCTCTCACCACTACTTACCCTATGACAACTCCTACACCAACTGCTTTATACCAAACTACCTGTAAAATGTGAACATCCATGTGAAAGCACTATAAGAAATGTAATATTCAACAAAGGCAATTGTCTTGAGGATGTATTGACAAATATTTCTGGCATTAACATTGCTGTACGACCTCGCGAAATATTAATTTTCAACGAAATATCAGAAGTAAAACAAACGTCAAAAAGCGTTTACAGACATCTCTGATGCCTTCACCAAACTGTGCGGCCAGTTTCATGAGTGAAACTCTCTTCGTGGGTGCAAGATCAGATAGGTAAAAGAAGTATTTACCTCAGTGTCTTGAAATAGTGTTATTAGACGTTTCAGCCGCTAATAATGCGTTTTTGGATATCTCAGAAGATTTCCTAATAAATGCAGAATGTTTTGCTATTGGAGATCTTCTCTACGAACAATTATAATAAACGGACTTTTAACAAAGTATTTCGTCTTCACTAGCGATTTTATGGAATGTCATAACTGAAAATTTTCTCCTGAGAACAATTCAGAGTCCTGTAAAATTTCTGGAAAATTAAATTTATTTTTTTTTTAATTATTCTTTTTCTAAATTCTGGTTCTGAGAGTAGAGTCAGGATCATTAAAATGATTATAACAATTTAAATTGTGTAAAATTTTCATATATTTCACCAAAATTATTTTCAATGTAGGCTTTTGTATGTGTAAAACCTTCACCACTACTTACCCCATCCCGTCGAGGTGGGTTGGTCCACGTCCTGACGGGGGGATGCAGAGAAGGCTCTCAAGTGTTCCTTTCTCCATTTTTTATCATCTTCTTGCTTCTCATTTCATGTCATGTACGTTCTTTTCACTCCTTTTTCTTCCTCACTGGCCTTCTCTGTATGCTGAACGCCCACCCATGTGTTTGCCGTGCATGGCGACCCGTGTCGGAGGGAATGTGTGTCCTGGCAGTTGAGGGACCTGTTTGTTTCCCTATCTAGTCCTAGTGCTACTGTTCGCCTTGCACTAAGGAGTACGTTGATTACGTATTTTGGGGAACATTCCCTGTAGGTTTCAACACACTCGCTTTGGCCCCGGACTCTTCTAGACGGGCGGTCGGGAGCTAACCCACTCCCGATCAATCGGCTCGGACTAGGTCTTGTACTGAACTCCAGGGTGAGCGGGGGAATCCACGGCGGTGCAGCGCTGTGTTATTCCCCCACTATATCCTCGTGGCAACCCTGGCACTCCGATGGAGTGTCCCCTTGTTGGGCTCCGTGGTGGGTGGGGACCACGAGGATGAACCTATTCCATCTACATGGATACTTCACCTTTCCCCCCGCCCTCTTCCGCAAGGAAGAGGAGATTTGCAGAAAGAACTATTGATTTGAATAGTTTCTTTTCTAGAGAAGAAGATCGACCCAAGAAGCCTCGTTTCCTCCTCATGGCATGTGCCGAGGAAGGTAAGACTTTCAAAACTGTGAGTGCTGTCCGTCTGGCGCGAGCTATCGAAGAAGCCTACGGGAAGCTCCAAGCGGTCGTGCGACAAAGGAATGGAACCATTCTTTTTGAAGCGCGTACCGACGAGCAGATTGTAAAAATTCAAAATACGAAGCAGATTGCCGGCCTCCAGGTAGTAGTCACGGTTCATCCCACCTTGAACCTGAGCAAAGGCGTAGTCAACCACGAGGACTTTGCTACTGAAACGGAGGAAGATCTTCTAAACTTTTTTAAGACCCATGGCGTGACTGAGGTGTACAGGATTGGAAGGAAGGAGCAGGGGAAAGTGATCCCTACTTCTACCCTGATCCTTACTTTTGACCGACCATCCCTCCCGGAAAGGATCGTTACCGCTTTCTACAACCTCCGTGTGCGGCAGTATGTGCCGAACCCTTTGCGCTGCTTCAAGTGTCAAAGGTTTGGGCATACCCAACAGCGATGTATGTCCGTTAACGCGGTTTGCGGGAAGTGTGGATCGTCAGTTCACGACCCACAACCCTGCGACAAACCACCGCACTGTGTGAATTGCGAAGGCGATCACCCAGCCAACGACAACCAGTGCCCCACGTTTCTCCGGGAAAGGGAAATCCAAAAAATAAGGGTAACCGAAAAGGTTTCCTTCCCTGAGGCGAAGCGTAGGTTCCAAATCAGGAATCCAGTGGACCTATCTCGATCCTTTTCCAGTGCTGCAAAACCTAAGTCCCCGGGGGTAACAGCGAGTTGTCAAACTCACTGTACCCCAGCGGTAGTTTCGCACTTTAGTTGTCAGGTGTCGCCGACAGACTTCCCCGAAGATTCGGCATGTATCCAAGGTGGGAAAATTATAATTCCCACAAAGTACAAAAAACCTGTGCAAAAACACCACCAGAAATCGACCACTGAGACTTCTACTGAAATCGATCTTAAACAGACACCGCCTCCCAGGAAAAATACGTCATCCAAATCCCTCTTTCTGTCTCTGAGAATCACATCGGACGATCCTCCAGCCCCTATAGATCTCGGTCACCCGTGGCCAAAAGTCGGGAAAACCCCCCGACCATATCCAGCAGCAGTCAGGATGACTCTGCTGTTGATGAGGAACCCCACGAGAGTTCCCCTACAACCATTCAGAAGGTGAGAAAGAAAAAAAAGCAACCAAAGAAATAATTTCACATAATGGCTCTCTCATGGAACTTAAATGGTCTTCGTGCTCACTCAGAAGAATTAAGATTAATAATTTCTCGCCACAAACCATTTATAGTCTGTCTTCAGGAAACTCATCTTCTCCCTCATCATCCCCTGTCTCTTCGCGGATTTAACATCTATCGGTTTGATCAAGACGACGGACTTCGTGCTCACGGCGGCGTTGCGGTACTCATCCGCGACTCCCTGTTCTCGGAGGAACACAACGTTCGAACCGACCTCCAAACAGTTTGCGTACGGGTACACCTACCATCGTTCTCTTTTACGGTGTGTAGTATATACATTCCCCCTGGCCAAGTCGTGTCACAAGAGGAACTCGAAGATGTTTTTTCTCAGTTGCCCGCCCCTTTTTTTATTGCGGGGGATTTTAATGCCCACAATCCCCTCTGGGGTGGCACGAGGACCTGCCCGAGAGGTTCTATCCTCGAAAATATTATTGACCAGCAAAACTTAATTCTTCTGAACTCCGGGAATCACACTCATTTCTCCATGGCGTCAAACACCTTCTCGTCAATCGATCTGGCACTCTGCAGTCCATCCCTATCTACCATGGTAGAGTGGACCGTACTCGATGATCTACATGGGAGTGACCATTTTCCCACTTTGGTCCACTTTAATGTCCCTGATTTAGACGTCATCTACCCTCCTCGCTGGCTATTCCATCGAGCCGACTGGGATACATTCAGCGAGAAAATTATAATGCCAGACCACTTCTCAAATAATATCGATACCTTGGTGGCCCAATTCACCGACGCCGTTCTTCGCGCAGCCACCATTGCAATCCCGAAGTCTACGTGTCGGCCACGACGCGTCCCTGTGCCTTGGTGGAATGCTGACTGTGCCACCGCGGTGCGAGACCGAAAGCAAGCACTCGCTAGGCTCAATAGGTTCCCCACCGCATCAAACCTGATCGATTTCAAAAGAAAGCGGGCCAGAGCCAGATTAGTAATACGGGAAAGTAAGACCGCTTCCTGGAGAGCCTTTATCTCTTCTCTTTCTTGCCATACCCCGCCTAAAGTAGTATGGCGAAAGATCCGACAGATCGGAGGAAGATTTTCCCCATCATCTGTCCCAGGACTTCTTATTAATGGAAATCTTATTACTTCTCCAGAAAAAGTAGTTGAGGAATTGGCCTGTCATTATGAAAATTCCTCCAGTTCCTTACACTACTCCCCTAGCTTCTTGAAAACTAAGAGTAGAATGGAGAAATGCAGATTGGACTTCTCTACCTGCCTGGAGGAAGATTATAACGCCCCTTTCTCCATGGATGAATTTTCCTGTGCGCTCACCCGTGGGAAAGATTCTGCTCCAGGACCAGACCAGATACACAACCAAATGTTAAAACACCTGCCGGAAGAGGCACGTATCTTTCTCCTCCGTATCTTCAACAAGATTTGGATGGAACATACCTTCCCTAGAACCTGGCGCGAAGCGATTATTATTCCTATTCCTAAAGAAGGAAAGGACAGGACAAAGCCGTCAACCTACCGTCCAATCTCGCTCACAAGCTGTATATGCAAACTTCTGGAGCGAATGGTGAATACGCGTTTGGTCTGGCACCTGGAGCAGAGAAACCTACTTACCCCCATCCAATGTGGTTTCAGGAAGAACAGGTCAACCATGGACCACCTTGTCACCCTTACCACACAGATCTCCACTGCTTTCGTGCTACGTCAACACCTGGTAGCAATTTTCTTTGATATAGAGAAAGCTTATGATACTACCTGGAGGTACGGCATTCTTCGCACCATCCATTCTTGGGGTCTTAGGGGCCGGCTCCCCCTTTTTTTAGTAGCCTTTCTTTCCTCAAGATACTTCCGCGTTCGCCTTGGTGACAGGTTATCCGCCAGCCACCATTTAGAAAACGGGGTCCCTCAGGGCTCAATTCTGAGTGTCACTCTGTTTGCCATCGCTATCAATAGTATAGCGTCGATAATCCGAGAGCCGGTGAAAGCATCGCTCTTCGTTGACGACTTTGCCATTTTCTGCTCTTCCAAGAGTACTCAAGTGATAGAGAGACAATTACAACTTGTCCTCAACAAATTGCAGGAATGGACTGATGCGACAGGTTTTAAATTCTCCGCATCAAAAACTAGCTGTATGCACTTCTGCAGGATTTATCATCTTCATAACCACCCCGATCTTTTTCTTGGAAGCCATCTTCTACCTTTTGTGGACTCTGCAACTTTCCTTGGGCTTACTTTCGATAAGAGCCTAACTTGGCGAAATCATATACGTAAACTGAAGAGCCGATGTGTCTCACCTCTGAACCTTCTCCGCACCCTTACAGGCAGCTCTTGGGGAGCTGACCGTGTGTGTCTCTTGCGTTTGTATAGAACCCTCATCCGCTCTATTTTGGATTATGGATGTATTGTATATGGGTCAGCGTCACCATCAACCCTCCGGCCATTAAATACCATTCACAACGCCGGTACAAGAATTAGTACAGGCGCCTACCGCACGAGTCGCATCGAATGCCTCTTGGCCGAAGCTGGAGAACCATCTCTGAGCCGAAGGCGAGATATTTTATTAGCCTCTTATGGGGCTAAAGTGTCGGGACTGGTTGACCACCCTTGTCGTCGTATAATCATCCACCCAAAGTATGAGTCCTCGTACAATCTTCGAACTTCGTTACCCCATCCCCCAGGTATTAGATTACGAAATCTTCTCCGGGAATTAAATGTAGAACTTCCCACCCCTGTGAGACCCACAAGTGACCGGATCCCCCCTTGGAAACTCCTCCTTCCCAGTATTGACTTCAGACTCTCCCATTTACCCAAACAAACTACTAGTCCTCTGGTTTACCAGAAGCAGTTTCTGGATATGAGAGAATCCTATCCGGATCATTTATTCTTATACACGGATGGTTCATCGTGCAGCGACGCGGTGGCATGTGGTTTTTACTGTATCGGGGCCACCAAATCAATTCGGCTTCACTCCAAATGCAGTATTTTCACTGCCGAAATGTGTGCAATCTTTGAGGCCCTAAAATACATTGAATCAGCGACGTTGCGGCGAGTAGTTATCTGTTCCGATTCTCTCAGCTCTCTTCAAGCTGTCTCCCGTCCTTCGTCAGACTACCTGACTTTATCCGTTCAAAGCCTGATTCATCGTCTTCTGTCCCGCCGCTATGACCTGGTACTTACTTGGGTCCCAGGGCACGTGAGTATCAGAGGGAACGAACTGGCCGACCAGGCGGCGAAATCAGCGACTCGTAAAACTCGTATCGACATCCCTTCTGTGCCATTATCCGATGTTCAGGCTTTCTTGAAACGATCCGTGCTTAGAGCGTGGCAAACAGAGTGGCACAATAGCACTTTCAAACTAAGTGCGATAAAGAATTCTGTGTATCCCTGGCGCTCCTCATCACGGTCTTGTAGACGCGAGGAAGTTATTTTAACCCGTCTTCGTATCGGACACTGCCATTTCTCTCACGGTTTCATTCTTCGAAATGAAACTCCCCCCATCTGTGACTCGTGCCAGACTGTTATTTCCGTGGAACACGTCCTGCTGTACTGTAGGAAATTTGTTGGCAGTCGACGAAGACATGACCTGGGCAACTCGCTACAAGTGGTGCTCGAGGATGACGATTCTGCGCTCTCAAAACTTTTTTGTTTTTTGAGAGAAAGCAGAATATATAATTTTATTTGAAAGAACAATGTTTTATGTTGTTTTTTGGTCCCTTTACAGCCAATTTTACGTTTAAAGATAAATTTTACGCGCCCTTTTTCTATTTTCCTTCTGCCATTTCTACATGTATACTTGATGCAGAATTCGAGCCTCCTTTTTAGCTGCTTACATGCTTTAGCTTTAGCTTTAGCTTTTACATGCTTTTAAACAGTGAGTAAGTTACATATGCAACACTGAATATTCTTTTCTCCAAATACTCTGGCATGGGCGCCAATGACCACAGCAGTCGAAGCGCCCTTTAAACCCTATTCAATCAATCAATCAACTTACCCCATGACAACTCCTACACCAACTGCTTTATACCAAACTACCTGTCAAAAGTGAACATCCATGTGAAAGCACTATAAGAAACGTAAAATTCAACAACAGCAATTCTCTTGAGGAAGTGTAGGCAAATATTTCTGGCATTAACATTGCTGCACGACCTCGCGAAATATTAACTTTTAACGAAATATCAGAAGTAAAAAAATGTCTAGAACCGTTTACAGACATCTCCGATGCCTACACCAAACTGTGCGGCCTGTTTCATGAGTGAAACTCTCTTCGTGGGTGCAAGATCAGATAGGTAAAAGAAGTATTTACCTCAGTGTCTTGAAATAGTGTTTTTAGACGTTTCAGCCGCTAATAATGCGTTTTTCGATATCTCAGAAGATTTCCTAATAAATGCAGAATGTTTTGCTCTTGGAGATCTTCTCTACGAACGATTATAATAAACGGACTTTTAGCAAAGTATTTCGTCTTCACTAGCGATTTTATGTAATGTCATAACTGAAATTTTTCTCCTGAGAACAATTCAGAGACCTGTAAAATTTCTGGAAAATTTAAATTTTTTTTTTCTGAAATTATTTTATTTCTAAATTCTGGTTCTGAGAGTAGAGTCAGGAACATTAAAATTATTATAACAATTTAATTTGTGTAAAGGTTTCATATATTTCACTTAAGTTATTTTCAATGTAGGCTTTTGTATGTGTAAAACTGTCACCACTACTTACCCTACAACTCCTACAGCAACTGCTTTATACCAAACTACCTGTCAAAAGTGAACATCCATGTGAAAGCACTATAAGAAATGTAATATTCAACAAAGGCAATTGTCTTGAGGATGTATTGACAAATATTTCTGGCATTAACATTGCTGTACAACCTCGCGAAATATTAACTTTCAACGAAACATCAGAAGTAAAAGAAACGTCTAAAAGCGTTTACAGACATCTCCGATGCCTTCACCAAACTGTGCGGCCAGTTTCATGTGTGAAACTCTCTTCGTGGGTGCAAGATCAGATAGGTCAAAGAAGTATTTACCTCAGTGTCTTGAAATAGTGTTTTTAGACGCTTCAGCCGCTAATAATGCGTTTTTCGATATCTCAGAAGATTTCCTAATAAATGCAGAATGTTTTGCTACTGGAGATCTTCTCTACAAACAATTATAATAAACGGACTTTTAGCAAAGTATTTCGTCTTCACTAGCGATTTTATGTAATGTCATAACTGAAAATTTTCTCCTGAGAACAATTCAGAGACCTGTAAAATATCTGGAAAATTAAATTTATTTTTTTTTGAAATTATTTTTTTTCTAAATTCTGCTTCTGAGAGTAGAGTAAGGATCATTAAAATGATTATAACAATTTAATTTGTGTAAAGGTTTCATACATTTTACTTAAATTATTTTCAATATATGCTTTTGTATGTGTTCAACACTCACGACTACTTACCCCATGACTACTCCTACACTAAGAGCTGTATACCAAACTACCTGTAAAAAGTGAACATCCATGTGAAAGCACTATAAGAAATGTAATATTCAACAAAGGCAATTCTCTTGAGGATGTATTGACAAATATTTCTGGCATTAACATTGCTGCACGACCTCGCGAAATATTAACTTTCAACGAAATATCAGAAGTAAAAGAAACGTCCAAAATCGTTTACAGACATCTCCGATGCCTTCACCAAACTGTGCGGCCAGTTTCATGAGTGAAACTCTCTTCGTGGGTGCAAGATCAGATAGGTAAAAGAAGTATTTACCTCAGTGTCTTGAAATGGTGTTTTTAGCTGTTTCGGCCGCTATTAATGCGTTTTTCGATATCTCGGAAGATTTCCTAATAAAGACAAAATATTTTGCTATTGGAGATCTTCTCTTCGAACAATTATAATAAACGGACTTTTAGCAAAGTATTTCGTCTTCACTAGTGATTTTATGTAATGTCATAACTGCAAATTTTCTCCTGAGAACAATTCAGAGACCTGTAAAATTTCTGGAAAATTTAAATTTTTTTTTAAGTAATTTTTTTTCTAAATTCTGGTCCTGAGAATACAGTCAAAGTCATTAAAATGATTATAACAGTTTAATTTGTGTAAAGGTTTCATATATTTTACTTAAATTATATTCAATGTAGGCTTTTTTATGTGTAAAACTCTCACCACTACTTACACCATGACAACTCCTACACCAACTGCTATATACCAATCTACCTGTCAAAAGTGAACATCCATGTGAAAGCACTATAAGAAACGTAATTTTAAACAACGGCAGTTCTCTTGAGGAAGTGTAGGCATATATTTCTGGCATTAACATTGCTGCACGACCTCACGAAATATCAACGAAATATCAGAAGTAAAAAAATGTCTAAAAACGTTTACAGACATCTCCGATGCCTTCACCAAACTGTGCGACCAGATTCATGACTGAAACTCTCTTCGCGAGTGCAAGATCAGATAGATAAAAGAAATCGTTACGTCAGTGTCTTGAAATAGTGATTTTAGCCTTTTTTGCCACTAATAATGCGTTTTTCGATATCTCAGTAGATTTCCTAATAAATGCAGAATGTTCTGCTATAGGAGATTTTCTCTACGAACAATTATAATAACCGGATTTTAGCAAAGTATTTCGTCTTCACTAGCGATTTTATGTAATGTCATAGCTGAAAATTTTCTCCTGAGAACAATTCAGAGACCTGAAAAATTTCTGGAAAATTTAAATTTATTTTTTTTGAAATTATTTATTTTCTAAATACTGGTTCTGAGTGTAGGGTCAGGATCGTTAAAATGATTATAACAAATTAATTTGTGTAAAGTTTTCATATATTTTACTTAAATTATTTTCAATATATGCTTTTGTATGTGTTCAACACTCACGACTACTTACCTCATGACTACTCCTACACTAAGAGCTGTATACCAAACTACCTGTCAAAAGTGAACATCCATGTGAAAGCACTATAAGAATCGTAATATTCAACAAAAGCAATTCTCTTGAGGAAGTGTTGGCAAATATTTCTGGCATTAACATTGCTGCACGACCTTGCGAAATATTAACTTTCAACGAAATATCAGAAGTCAAAGAAACTTCTAAAATCGTTTACAGTCATATCCGATGCCTTCACCCGACTGTGCGGCCAGTTTAATGAGTGAAACTCTCTTCGTCGGTGCAAGATCAGATAGGTAAAAGAAGTATTTACCTCAGTGTCTTGAAATAGTGTATTTAGCCGTTTTAGCCGCTAATAATGCGTTTTTCGATATCTCAGAAGATTTCCTAATAAAGGCAGAATGTCTTGCTATTGGTGATCTTCTCGACGAACAATTATAATAAACGGACTTTTAGCAAAGTATTTCGTCTTCACTAGCGATTTTATGTAATGTCATCACTGAAAATTTTCTCCTGAGAACCATTCAGAGACCTGTAAAATTTCTGGAAAATTTAAATTTATTTTTTTTTTAAGTTAATTTTTTTCTAAATTCTGGTTCTGAGAGCAGAGTCAGGATCAGTAAAATTATTATAACAATTTAATTTGTGTAAAGGTTTCATATATTTTACTAATATTATTTTCAATGTAGGCTTTTGTATGTGTAAAACTCTCACCAGTACTTACACTATGACAACTCCTACACCATCTGCTTTATACCAAACTACCTGTCAAAAATGAACATCCACGTGAAAGCACTATAAGAAATGTAATATTCAACAAAGGAATGAAGATGTATATACAAATATTTCTCGCATTAACATTGCTGCTCTACCTCACGAAATATTAACTTTAAACGAAATATCAGACGTAAAAGAAACGTCTAAAATCGTTTACAGACATCTCAGAATCTTTCACCAAACTGTGCGGCTAGTTTCATGAGTGAAACTCTCTTCGTGGGTGCAAGATCAGATAGGTAAAAGAAGTATTTACCTCAGTGTCTTGAAATAGTGTTTTTAGCCGTTTCAGTCGCTAATAATGCGTTTTTCGATATCTCAGAAAATTTCCTAATAAAGACAAAATGTTTTGCTATTGGAGATCTTCTCTTCGAACAATTTCAATAAACGGACTTTTAGCAAAGTATTTCGTCTTCACTAGCGATTTTATGTAATGACATAACTGAAAATTTTCTCCTGAGTACAATCCAGAGACCTGTAAAATTCCTGGAAAATTTAAATTTTTTTTTTTTTGAAATTCATTTTTTTCTAAATTCTGGTTTTTAAAGTAGAGTCAGGAACATTAAAATAATTATAACAGTTTAATTTGTTTAAAGGTTTCATATATTTTACTTAAATTATTTTCAATGTAGGCTTTTGTATGTGTAAAACTCTCACCACTACTTACCCTATGCCGACTCCTACACCAACTGCTTTACACCAAACTACCTGGCAAAAGTGAACATACATGTGAATTCACTATAAGAAACGTAATATTCCACAAAGGCAATTCTCTTGAGGATGTATTCACAAATATTTCTGGCATTAACATTGCTGCACGACCTCGCGAAATATTAACTTTCAAGGAAATATCAGAAGTAAAAGAAACGTCTAAAATCGTTTACAGTCATCTCCGATGCCTTCACTAAACTGAGCGGCCAGGTTCATGAGTGAAACTCTCTTCGTGGGTGCAAGATCAGATATGTAAAAGTATTTACCTCAGTGTCTTCAAATAGTGTTTTTTGCCGTTTCGGAAGCTAATAATGCGTTTTTCGTTATGTCAGAAAATTTCCTAATAAAGACAGAATGTTTTGCTATTGCAGATTTTCTCTTCCAACAATTATAATACACGGACATTTAGCAAAGTATTTAGCCTCAATAGCGATCTTATGTATTGTCATAACTGAAAATTTTCTCCTGAGAACAATTCAGAGACCTGTAAACGTTCTGGAAAATTTAACCTTTTTTTTTTTTGAACTAATTTTTTTTCTAAATTCTGGTTCTGAGAGCAGTGACTCTGCTCTAAATTCTGGTTCTGAGAGTAGAGTCAGGATCATTAAAATGATTATAACAATTTAATTTGTGTAAAGGGTTCATATTTTTTACTTAAATTACTTTCAATGTAGGCTTATGTATGTGTAAAACACTCACCACTACTTACACTATGACAACTCCTAAACCAACCGCTTTATACCAAACTACGTGTCAAAAGTGAACATCCATGTGAAAGCACTATAAGAAACGTAATATTCAACAACGGCAGTTCTCTTGAGGAAGTGTTGGCAAATATTTCTGGTATTAACATTGCTGCACGGCCTCGCGAAATATTAATTTTAAACGATAAATAGGAAGTAAAACAAAGGTCTAAAAACGTTTACAGACATCTCCGGTGCCTTCACCAAACTGTGCGACCAGATTAATGTCTGAAACTCTCTTCGTGAGTGCAAGATGAGATAGATAAAAGAAATATTTACGTCATTGTCTTGAAATAGTGTTTTTAGCCGTTTCAGCCGCTAATAATGCGTTTTTCGATATCTCAGAAGATTTCCTAATAAATGCGTAATGTTTTGCTATTGGAGAATTTCTCTACGAACAATTATAATAAACGGACTTTTAGCAAAGTATTTCGTCTTTACTAGCGATTTTATGTATTGTCACAACAGAAAATTTTCTCCTGAGAACAATTCAGAGACCTGTAAAATTTCTGGAAAATTTAAATTTTATTTTTTAAATTATTTTTTTTCTAAATTCTGATTCTGAGAGTAGAGTCAGGATCCTTAAAAAGATTATAACAATTTAATTTGTGTAAAGGTTTCATATATATTACTTAAATAATTTGGAATATAGGCTTTTTTATGTGTAAAACTCTCACCACTACTTACCCTATGACAACTACTACACCAACTGCTTTATACGAAACTACCTGTCAAAAGTGAACATCCATGTGAAAGCACTATAAGAAACGTAATATTCAACAAAGGCAATTCTCTTGAGGAAGAGTTGGCAAATATTTCTGGCATTAACATTGCTACACGACCTCGCGAAATAATAATTTTAAACGATATATCAGAAGTAAAACAAATGTCTAAAAACGTTTACAGACATCTCCAGGTGCCTACACCAAACTGTGCGACCAGATTAATGTCTGAAACTCTCTTCGTGAGTGCAATATCAGATAGATAAAAGAAATATTTACGTCAGTGTCTTGAAATAGTGTTTTTAGCCGTTTCAGCCGCTAATAATGCGTTTTTTGATATCTCAGAAGATTTCCTAATAAATGCAGAATGTTTTGCTATTGGAGAAGTTCTCTACGAACAATTATAATAAACGGACTTTTAGCAAAGTATTTAGTCTTCAATAGCGATTTTATGTATTGTCATAACAGAAAATTTTCTCCTGAGAACAATTCAGAGACCTGAAAAATTTCTTGAAAATTTAAATTTATTTTTATTTTTTGAAATTAATCTTTTTTCTAAATTCTGGTTCTGAGAGTAGAGTTACGAAAATTAAAATGATTATAACAGTTTAATTTGTGTAAAGGTTTTATATATTTTACTTAAATTATTTTCAATGTTGGCTTTTGTATGTGTAAAACTCTCACCACTACTTACCCTATGACAACTCCTTCACCAACTGCTTTATACCAAACTACCTGTCAAAAGTGAACATTCATGTGAAAGCAATATAAGAAACGTAATATTCAACAAAGGCAATTCTCTTGAGGATGTATTGGCAAATATTTCTGGCATTAACATTGCTGCTACACCTCACGAATTTTTAACTTTAAACGAAATATCAGTAGTAAAAGAAACGTCTAAAACCGTTTAGAGACATCTCTGATGCTTTCACCAAACTCTGCGGCCAGTTTCATGAGTGAACCTCTCTTCGTGGGTGCAAGATCAGATAGGTAAAAGAAGTATTTACCATCAGTGTCTTGAAATAGTGTTTTTAGCCGTTTCAGTCGCTAATAATGCGTTTTTCCGTTTCTCAGATTTCCTAATCAAGAGAAAAAGTTTTGCTATTGGAGATCTTCTCTACGAACAATTATAATAAACGGACTTTTAGCAAAGTATTTAGTCTTCACTAGCGATTTTATGTAATGTCATAACTGAAATTTTCTACTGAGAACAATTCAGAGACCTGTAAAATTTCTGGAAAATTTAAATTTTTTTTATTTAAGGTAATTTTTTTTCAAAATTCTGGTTCTGAGAGCAGAGTCAGGATCAGTAAAATGATTATAACAATTTAATTTGTGTAAAGGTTTCATATATTTTACTTAAATTAATTTCAATGTAGGATTTTTATGTATAAAACTCTAACCACAACTTACCCTATGACAACTCCTACACCAAGTGCTTTATATGAAAATACCTGTCAAAAGTGAACATCCATGTGAAAGCACTATAAGTAACGTAATATTCAACGAAGGCAATTCTCTTGAGATGTACTGACAAATTTTTCCGGCATTAACATTTCTGCATCGACCTTGCGAAATATTAACTTTCAACGAAATATCAGAAGTAATAGAAACGTTTAAAATCGTTTACAGACATCTCCGATGCCTTCACCAAATTGTGCGGCCAGTTTCATGAGTGAAACTCTCTTCGTGGGTGCAAGATCAGATAGGTAAAAGAAGTATTTACCTCAGTGTCTTGAAATAGTGTTTTTAGCCGTTTCAGCCGCTAATAACTGCTTTTTTCGATAACTCAGAAGATTTCCTATAAACGCAGAATGTTTTGCTATTGGAGATCTTCTCTTCAAACAATTATAATAAACGGACTTTTAGCAAAGTATTTAGTCTTCACTAGCGATTTTATGTATTGTCATTAACTGAAAATTT
>JAHLJT010004567.1:67356483-67392214 GCA_031308135.1 Acheta domesticus
ACCTATCTGATCTTGCACCCACGAAGAGAGTTTCACTCATGAAACTGGCCGCACAGTTTGGTGAAGGCATCGGAGATGTCTGTAAACGCTTTTAGACAGTTTTTTTACTTCTGATATTTCGTTTGAAAGTTAATATTTCGCGAGGTCGTGCATCAATGTTAATGCCAGAAATATTGTCCATACACTCCTCAAGACGATTGCTTTGTCTAATATTACGTTTCTTATAGTGCTTTCACATGGATGTTCACTTTTGACAGGTAGTTTGGTATACAGCTCTTGGTGTAGGAGTAGTCGTAGGGTAAGTAGTGGTGAGTGTTGAACACATAAAAAAGCCTATATTGAAAATCATTTAAGTAAAATATATGAAACCTTTACACAAATTAATTGTTATAATCAGTTTTAATTGATCCTGACTCTACTCTCAAAACCAGAATTTAGAAATCAAATAATTTCAAAAAAAAAAAAATTTAAAATTTCCAGAAATTTTACAGGTCTCTAATTGTTCTCAGGAGAAAATTTTCAGTTATGACATTACATTAAATCTCTAGGTGAAGACTAAATACTTTGCTAAAAGTCCGTTTATTATAATTGTTCGTAGAGAAGATCTCCAATAGCAAAACATTCTGCATTTATTAGGAAATCTTCTGAGATATCGAGAAACGCATTATTAGCGGCTGAAACGTCTAAAAACACTATTTCAAGACACTGAGATAAATACTTCTTTGACCTATCTGATCTTGCACCCACGAAGAGAGTTTCACTCATGAAACTGGCCGCACAGTTTGGTGAAGGCATCGGAGATGTCTGTAAACGCTTTTAGACGTTTCTTTTACTTCTGATATTTCGTTGAAAGTTAATATTTCGCGAGGTCCGTGCAGCAATGTTAATGCCAGAAATATTTGTCAATACATCCTCAAGACTATTGCCTTTGTCTAATATTACAGTTTCTTATAGTGCTTTCACATGGATGTTCACTTTTGACAGGTAGTTTGGTATACAGCTCTTGGTGTAGGAGTAGTCGTAGGGTAAGTAGTGGTGAGTGTTGAACACATAAAAAAGCCTATATTGAAAATCATTTAAATAAAATATATGAAACCTTTACACAAATTATTTGTTATAATCGTTTTATTGATCCTGACTCTACTCTCAAAACCAGAATTTAGAAATCAAATAATTTCAAAAAAAAAAAATTAAAATTATCCAGAAATTTTACAGGTCTCTGGATTGTTCTCAGGAGAAAATTTTCAGTTATGACAATACATAAAATCGCTATTGAGACTAAATACTTTGCTAAAAGTCCGTTTAATATAATTGTTCGAAGAGAAAATCTCCAATAGCAAAACATTCTGTCTTTATTAGGAAATATTCTGAGATATCGATAAACGCATTATTAGCGGCTGAAACGGCTAAAACCACTATTTCAAGACACTGAGGTAAATACTTCTATTACATATCTGATCTTGCACCCACGAAGAGAGTTTCACTCATGAAACTGGCCGCACAGTTTAGTAAAGGCATCGGAGATGTCTGTAAACGTTTTTAGACATTTCTTTTATTTCTTATTTTTCGTTGAAAGTTAATATTTCGCGAGGTCGTGGAGCAATGTTAATGCCAGAAATATTTATCAACTCCTTCTCAAGGGAATTGTCTTTGATGAATATTACGATTCATATAGTGCTTTCACATGGATGTTCTTTTTTGACAGGTATTTTTGTATTAAGCTTTTGGTGTAGGAGTAGTCATAGGGTGAGTAGTGGTGAGAGTTTTTCACCTACAAATGCCTACATTGAAAATATTTTAAGTAAAATATATAAAACCTTTACACAAATTAATTTGTCATAATCATTTTGAAGGATCCCGACCCTACGCTTAGAGCCAGAATTTAGAAAAAAAATAATTTCTAAAAAAAAATAAATTTAAATTTTCCAGAATATTAACAAGTTTCTGAATAGCTCTCAGGAGAAAATTTTCAGTAGTGACATGAGATAAACTCGTTAGTGAAGACTAAATACTTTGCTAAAAGTCCGTTTCTTATAATTGTTTGAGGAGAAGATCTGCAATCCCAAACATTCTGCATTTCTTAGGAAATCATCTGAGATATCAAAAAATGCATTTTTTTACATTTATTTTAGGTCGCTTTTAACCGCTCGGGTCATTAGCGACCACAGTAATACACAAGTACACTTGTCACATATTTAGATACATAAATTACATAGCAATACATGCAATACATTACATACTTGACACAATAATGCAACCTCATATGAACCAGTTGTTAACTGTTTGAATCAATGTAAAGATCCATTGTATCCCTAGGAAATTAATACTCAATTTCAGAATCCATATTAGCTTATTAATTCAGTTTATGTTACAGAAAAGTACAATAAAATTTAAAACTCTCACCACTACTTACTAATGTGTAAAACTCTCACCACTACATACACTATGACAACTCCTACACCAACTGCTTTATACCAAACTACCTGTCAAAATTGAACATCCATGTGAAAGCACTATAAGAAATGTAATATTTAACAAAGGCAATTCTCTTGTGGATGTATTGACAAATATTTCTGGCATTAACATTGCTGCACGACCTCGCGAAATATTAAATTTCAACGAAATATCAGAAGTAAAAGAAACGTCTGAAATCGTTTACAGACATCTCCGATGCCTTCACCAAATTGTGCGGCCAGTTTCACGAGTGAAACTCTCTTCGTGGGTGCAAGATCAGATAGGTAAAAGAAGTATTTACCTCAGTGTCTTGAAATAGTGTTTTTAGCCGTTTCAGCCGCTAATAATGCGTTTTTCGACATGTCAGAAGATTTCCTAATAAAGACAAAATGTTTTGCTATTGAAGATCTTCTTTTCGAACAATTATAATAAACGGACTTTTAGCAAAGTATTTCGTCTTCACTAGCGATTTTATGTAATGTCATAACTGAAAATTTCTCCTGAGAACAATTCAGAGACCTGTAAAATTTCTGGAAAATTAAATTTTTTTTTTTGAAATTATTTTTTTTCTAAATTCTGGTTCTGAGAGTAGAGTCAGGATCATTAAAATGATTATAACAATTTAATTTGTGTAAAGGGGTCATATATTTTACTTAAATTATTTCAATGTAGGCTTTTGTATGTGTAAAACTCTCACCACTACTTACCCTATGACAACTCCTACACCAATTGCTTTATACCAATGTACCTGACAAAAGTGAACATTCAAGTGAAAGCACTATAAGAAACGTAATATTCAACAAAGGCAATTCTCTTGAGGAAGTGTTGGCAAATATTTCTGGCATTAACATTGCTGCACGACCTTGCGAAATATTAACTTTCAACGAAATATCAGAAGTAAAAGAAACGTCTAAAATCGTTTACAGACATCTCACATGCCTTCACCAAATTGTGCGGCCAGTTTCACGAGTGAAAACTCTCTTCGTGGGTGCAAGATCAGATAGGTAAAAGAAGTATTTACCTCAGTGTCTTGAAATAGTGTTTTTAGCCGTTTTAGCCGCTAATATTGCGTTTTTCGATATCTCAGAAGATTTCCTAATAAATGCAGAATGTTTTGCTATTGGAGATGTTCTCTACGAACAATTATGATAAACGGACTTTTAGCAAAGTATTTCGTCTTCACTAGCGATTTTATGTAATGTCATAACTGAAAAATTTTCTCCTGAGAACAATTCAGAGACCTGTAAAATTCTGGAAAATTAAATTTTTTTTTTTTGAAGGAATTTTTTTTCTAAATTCTGGTTCTGAAAGTAGAGTCAGGATCATTAAAATGATTATAACAATTTAATTTGTGTAAAAGGTTTCATGTATTTTACTTAAATTATTATCAATGTAGGCTTTTGTATGTGTAAAACTCTCACCACTACTTACCCTATGACAACTCCTGCACCAACTGCTTTATACCAAACTACCTGTCAAATATCCATGTGAAAGCACTATAAGAAACGTAATATTCAACAAAGGCAATTCTCTTGAGGAAGTGGTTGCAAATATTTCTGGCATTAACATTGCTGCACGACCTCGCGAAATATTAACTTTAAACCAAATATCAGAAGTAAAACAAATGTCTAAAAACGTTTACAGACATCTCCGGTGCCTTCACTAAACTGTGCGACCAGATTAATGTCAGAAACTCTCTTCGTGAGTGCAAGAATAGATAGATAAAAGAAATCTTTACGTCAGTGTCTTGAAATAGTGTTTTTAGCCGTTTTAGCCGCTAATATTGCGTTTTTCGATATCTCAGAAGATTTCCTAATAAATGCAGAATGTTTTGCTATTGGAGATGTTCTCTACGAACAATTATGATAAACGGACTTTTAGCAAAGTATTTAGTCTTCACTAGCGATTTTATGTAATGTCATAACTGAAAATTTTCTCCTGAGAACAATTCAGAGACCTGTAAAATTCTGGAAAATTTAAATTTTTTTTTTTGAAGGAATTTTTTTTCTAAATTCTGGTTCTGAAAGTAGAGTCAGGATCATTAAAATGATTATAACAATTTAATTTGTGTAAAGGTTTCATGTATTTTACTTAAATTATTATCAATGTAGGCTTTTGTATGTGTAAAACTCTCACCACTACTTACCCTATGACAACTCCTGCACCAACTGCTTTATACCAAACTACTTGTCAAATATCCATGTGAAAGCACTATAAGAAACGTAATATTCAACAAAGGCAATTCTCTTGAGGAAGTGGTTGGCAAATATTTCTGGCATTAACATTGCTGCACGACCTCGCGAAATATTAACTTTAAACCAAATATCAGAAGTAAAACAAATGTCTAAAAACGTTTACAGACATCTCCGATGCCTTCACTAAACTGTGCGACCAGATTATGAGTCAGAACTCTCTTCGTGAGTGCAAGAATCAGATAGATAAAAGAATCTTTACGTCAGTGTCTTGAAACTAGTGTTTTTAGCCGTTTTAGCCGCTAATATTGCGTTTTTCGATATCTCAGAAGATTTCCTAATAAATGCAGAAATGTTTTGCTATTGGAGATCTTCTCTTCGAACAACTATAATAAACGGACTTTTAGCAAAGTATTTCGTCTTCACTAGCGATTTTATGTAATGTCATAACTGAAAATTTTCTCCTGAGAACAATTCAGAGACCTGTAAAATTTCTGGAAAATTTAAATTTTTTTTGATATTATTTTTTTTCTAAATTCTGGTTCTGAGAGTAGGGTTAGGATCCTTAAAATGATTATAACAATTTAATTTGTGTAAAGGTTTCATATATTTTACTTAAATTATATTCAATGTAGGCTTTTGTATGTGTAAAACTCTCACCACTACTTACCCTATGACAACTCCTACACCAACTGCTTTATACCAAACTACCTGTCAAAAGTGAACATCCATGTGAAA
Organism: Acheta domesticus; assembly: GCA_031308135.1. Taxonomy (NCBI): domain Eukaryota; kingdom Metazoa; phylum Arthropoda; class Insecta; order Orthoptera; family Gryllidae; genus Acheta; species Acheta domesticus. Next base: position 67,361,868 of record JAHLJT010004567.1, read on the forward strand.
GCATTATAAGAAACGTAAGATTCAACAAAGGCAATTCCCTTGAAGAAATGTTGGCAAACATTTCGGGCATCAACATTGCTGCACGACCTCGCGAAATATTAACTTTCAACGAAATATCAGAAGTAAAACAAATGTCTAAAAACGTTTACAGACATCTCCGATGCCTTCACCAAACCGTGCGACCAGATTCATGACTGAAACCCTATTCGTGAGTGCAAGATCAGATAGGTTAAAGAAGTATTTACCTCAGTGTCTTGAAATAGTGTTTTTAGCCGTTTCAGCCGCTAATAATGCGTTTTTCGATATATCAGAAGATTTCCCAATAAATGCAGAATGTTTTGCTATTGGAGATCTTCTCTACGAACAATTATAATAAACGGACTTTTAGCAAAGTATTTCGTCTTCACTAGCAATTTTATATAATGTCATAACTGAAAATTTTCTCCTGAGAGACCTGTAAAATTTCTGGAAAATTTAAATTTTTTTTTTTGAAATTATTTTTTTTCTAAATACTGGTTCTGAGAGTAGAGTCAGGATCATTAAAATGATTATAACAATTTAATTTGTGTAAAGGTTTCATATACTTTACTTAAATTATTTTCAATGTAGGCTTTTGTATGTGTAAAACTCTCACCACTACTTACCCTATGACAAGTCCTACACCAACTGCTTTATACCAAACCACCTGTCAAAAGTGAACATTCATGTGAAAGCACTATAAGAAATGTAATATTCAACAAAGGCAATTCTCTTGAGGATGTATTGACAAATATTTCTGTTTCATGAGTCAAACTCTCTTCGTGGGTGTAAGATTAGATTGGTAAAAGAAGTATTTACCTCAGTGTATTGAAATGGTGTTTTTAGCCGTTTCAGCCGCTAATAATGCGTTTTTCGATGTCACAAAAGATTTCCTAATAAAGTCAAAATATTTTGCTATTGGAGATCTTCTCTTCGAACAACTATAATAAACGGAATTTTAGCAAAGTATTTCGTCTACACTAGCGATTTTATGCAATGTCATAACTGAAAATTTTCTCCTGAGAACAAATTAGAGACCTGTAAAATTTCTGGAAAATTTAAATTTTTTTTTGAAGTTATTTTTTTTCTAAATTCTGGTTCTGAGAGTAGAGTCAGGATGATTAAAATGATTATAACAATTTATTTTGTTTAAAGGTTTCATATATTTTACTTAAATTATTTTCAATGTAGGCTTTTTTATGTGTTAAACTCTCACCACTACTTACCCTATGACAACTCGTACACCAATGTACCTGACAAAAGTGAACATTCAAGTGAAAGCACTATAAGAGACGTAATATTCAACAAAGGCAATTCTCTTGAGGAAGTGTTGGCAAATATTTCTGGCATTAACATTGCTGCACGACCTCGCGAAATATTAACTTTCAACGAAATATCAGAAGTAAAAGAAACGTCTAAAATCGTTTACAGACATCTCCGATGCCTTCACCAAACTGTGCGGCCAGTTTCATGAGTCAAACTCTCTTCGTGGGTGCAAGATCAGATAGGTAAAAGATGTATTTACCTCAGTGTCTTGAAATAGTGTTTTTAGCCGTTTCAGCCGCTAATAATGCGTTTTTCGATATCTCAAAAGATTTCCTAATAAAGTCAAAATGTTTTGCTATTGGAGATCTTCTCTTCGAACAACTATAATAAACGGACTTTTAGCAAAGTATTTCGTCTTCACTAGCGATTTTATGTAATGTCATAACTGAAAATTTTCTCCTGAGAACAATTCAGAGACCTGTAAAATTTCTGGAAAATTTAAATTTTTTTTGATATTATTTTTTTTCTAAATTCTGGTTCTGAGAGTAGGGTTAGGATCCTTAAAATGATTATAACAATTTAATTTGTGTAAAGGTTTCATATATTTTACTTAAATTATATTCAATGTAGGCTTTTGTATGTGTAAAACTCTCACCACTACTTACCCTATGACAACTCCTACACCAACTGCTTTATACCAAACTACCTGTCAAAAGTGAACATCCATGTGAAAGCATTATAAGAAACGTAAGATTCAACAAAGGCAATTCCCTTGAAGAAATGTTGGCAAACATTTCGGGCATCAACATTGCTGCACGACCTCGCGAAATATTAACTTTCAACGAAATATCAGAAGTAAAACAAATGTCTAAAAACGTTTACAGACATCTCCGATGCCTTCACCAAACCGTGCGACCAGATTCATGACTGAAACCCTATTCGTGAGTGCAAGATCAGATAGGTTAAAGAAGTATTTACCTCAGTGTCTTGAAATAGTGTTTTTAGCCGTTTCAGCCGCTAATAATGCGTTTTTCGATATATCAGAAGATTTCCTAATAACTGCACAATGTTTTGGTATTGGAGATCTTCTCTTCGAACAATTATAATAAACGGACTTTTAGCAAAGTATTTAGTCTCCACTAGCGATTTTATGTTATGTCATAACTGAAAATTTTCTCCTGAGCACAATCCATAAACCTGTAAGAAATCTAGAAAAATAAAATTCTTTTATTTTGAAATTGTGTTTTAATTCTAAATTCAGGTTCTAAAAGTAGGTTCAGGATGTTTCAATATGGTTATGACGAATGAATTTGAGTAAAGGTGTTAAATACTTTACTTAAATTGTTTTCTATGCAGGCTTTTATAGGTGTAAAACTCTTGAAACTACTTACCCTATGACTACTCATACACCAACAGCTTTATACCAAACTACCTGTCAAAGTGAACATCCATGTGAAAGCACTATAAGAAAAATGAAATTAATCAAAGATCTTCAGGAAGTGTAGGAATATTTCTGGCATTACATTGCCGCACGACCTCGCGAAATTTTAACTTTCAACGAAATATCAGAAGTAAAAGAAACGTTTAAAAACGTTTACAGAGAACTCAGATGCCTTCACCTACCTATGCGTCCAGTTTCATGAGTAGAACCCTCTTCGTGAGTGCAAGATCAGATAAGTCAAAGAAGAATTAAACTCAGTTTCTTGAAATCGTGTTTTTAGCCGTTTAAGCTGCTAATAATGCGTTTTTCGATACCTGAGATCTTTTCCTAATAAATGCACAATGTTTTGTTATTGGATATTCTCTATTAGAACAATTATAATAAACAGACTTTCAGCAAGGTATTTAGTCTTCACTAGCGATTTTATTTAATGTCATAACTGAAAATTTTTTCCTGAGAAAAATCCTGAAACCTGTAAAAATTCTGGAGAAATAAAATTAATTTTTTTTGAAATTGTGTTTTTTTTTCTAAAATCAGGTTCTAAGGGTAGGTTCAGGATCTTTCAAAATTGTTATGCGAAATGAATTTGTGTAAAGGTGTTAAATATTTTACTTAAAATGTTTTCTATGCAGGCTTTTATAGGTGTAAAACTCTTAACACTACTTACCCTATGACTACTCATACACCACCTGCCTTATACCTAAATACCTGTCGAAAGTAAACATTTTTGTGAGAGCACTATAAGAGAAATGAAATTCATCAAAGACAATTATCTTGAGGAAGTGTTGACGAATATTTCTGGCATTAACATTGCTGCACGACCTCGCGAAATTTTAACTTTCAACGAAATATCAGAAGTAAATGAAATGTCTAAAATCGTTTACAGACAACTCAGATGCCTTCACCTAACTATGCGTCCAGTTTCATGAGTGGAACCCTCTTCGAGAGTGCAAGATCAGATAGGTCAAGGAAGTATTAAACTCAGTTACTTGAAATACTGTTTTTAGCCGTTTCAGCCGCTAATGTTGCGTTTTTCGATATCTCAGAAGATTTTTTAATAAATGCACAATGTTTTGGTATTGGAGATGTTCTCTTCGAACAATTTAATAAACAGACATTTAGCAAAGTATTTAGTCTTCTCTAGCGATTTTATGTAATGTCATAACTGAAAATTTTCTCCTGGGAACAATCGAGAAACCTGTAAAAATTCTGGAGAAATTAAATTAATTTTTTTTTGAAATTGTGTTTTTTTCTAAATTCAGGTTCTAAGAGTAGGTTCAGGATCTTAAAAATGGTTATGACAAATAAATTTGTGTAAGGGTGTTAAATAGTTTACTTAAATAGATTTCTATGCTGGTTTTTATAGGTGTGAATCTCTTAACACTACTTGACTTATGACTACTCAAACACCAACTGCTTTATACCAAATTACCTGTTAAAAGTGGACATCAATGTGAAAGCACTATAAGAAAAATGAAATTCATCAAAGACAGTTATCTTGAGGAAGTGTTGACGAATATTTCTGGCATTAACATTGCAGCACGACCTCGCGAAATTTTAACATTCAACGAAATATCAGAAGTAAAAGAAATGTCTAAAAACGTTTACAGACAACTCAGATACCTTCGCCTACCTATGCGTCCAGTTTCATGAGTGGAACCCTCTTCGTGAGTGCCAGATCAAATAGGTCAAAGAAGAATTAAACTAAGTTTCTTGAAATAGTGTTTTTAGCCGTTTCAGCCGCTAATCATGCGTTTTTCGATATCTCAGATAATTTCCTAATAAATGCACAATGTTTTGGTATTGGAGATCTTCTCTTCGAACAATTATAATAAACGGACTTTTAGCAAAGTATTTAGTCTCCACTAGCGATTTTATGTTATGTCATATCTGAAAATTGTCTCCTGAGAACAATCCAGAAACCTGGAAAAAGTCTGGAGAAATTAAATTAATTTTTTTTGGAATTGTGTTTTTTTTTAAATTCAGGTTCTGAGAGTAGGTTCAGGATTTTTCAAAATGGTTATGACAAATGATTTTGTGTAAGGGTGTTAAATATTTTACTTAAAATGTTTTCTATGCAGGCTTTTATAGGTGTAAAACTCTTAACACTACTTACCCTATGACTACTCATACACCACCTGCTTTATACAAAACTACCTGTCGAAAGTAAAGATTTATGTGAAAGCACTATAAGAAAAATGAAATTCATCAAAGACAATTATCTTGAGGAAGTGTTGACGAATATTTCTGGCATTAACATTGCTGCACGTCCTCGCGAAATTTTAACTTTCAACGAAATATCAGAAGTAAATGAAATGTCTAAAATCGTTTACAGACAACTCAGATGCCTTCACCTAACTATGCGTCCAGTTTCATGAGTGGAACCCTCTTCGTGAGTTCAAGATCAGATAGGTCAAGGAAGTATTAAACTCAGTTACTTGAAATACTGTTTTTAGCCGTTTCAGCCGCTAATGATGCGTTTTTCGATATCTCAGAAGATTTTTTAATAAATGCACAATGTTTTGGTATTGGAGATCTTCTCTTCGAACAATTTTAATAAACAGACATTTAGCAAAGTATTTAGTCTTCTCTAGCTATTTTATGTGATGTCATAACTGAAAATTGTCTCCTGAGAACAATCCAGAAACCTTGAAAAAGTCTGGAGAAATTAAATTAATTTTTTTTGTAATTGTGTTTTTTTTTAAATTCAGGTTCTGAGAGTAGGTTCAGGATCTTTCAAAATGGTTATGACAAATGATTTTGTGTAAGGGTGTTAAATATTTTACCTTAATTGTTTTCTATGCAGGCTTTTATAGGTGTAAAACTCTTAACACTACTTACCCTATGATTTCTCCTACACCAACTGCTTTATACCAAACTACCTGTCATAAGTGAACATCCATGTGAAAGCACTGTAAGAAAAATTAAATTCATCAAAGACAATTATCTTTAGGAAGTGTTGACAAATATTTTTGGCATTAACACTGCTGCACGACCTCGCGAAATTTTAACTTTCAACGAAATATCAGAAGTAAAAGAAATGTTTAAAAACCTTTACAGACAACTCAGGTGCCTTCACCTAACTATGCGTCCAGTTTCATGAGTGGAACCCTTTTCGTGAATGCAAGATCAGATAGGTCAAGGAAGTATTAAACTCGGTTACTTGAAATACTCTTTTAAGCCGTTTCAGGCGCTAATAATGCGTTTTTCGATACCTGAGATCTTTTCCTGATAAATGCACAATGTTTGGGTATTGGAGAATCTTCTATTCGAACAATTATAATAAACGGACTTTTAGCAAAGTATTTAGTCTTCACTAGCGATTTTATTTAATGTCATATTTGAAAATTTTCTCCAGAGAACAATACAGAAACCTGTAAAAATTCTGGAGAAATGAAATTAATTTTTTTTGAAATTGGGTGTTTTTTCTAAATTCAGGTTTTAAGAGTAGGTTCAGGATCTTTCAAAATGGTTATGATAAAGAATTTGTGTAAAGGTGTTAAATATTTTACTTAAATTGTTTTCTATGCAGGCTTTTATAGGTGTAAATCTCATAACACTACTTACCTCATGACTACTCCTACACCAAACGGTTTATACCAAACTGCGTGTCAAAAGTGAACATCCATGTGAATGCACTATAAGAAACGTAAAATTCAACGAAGTTAATTCTCTTGAGGAAGTGTTGACGAATATTTCTGGCATTAACATTGCTGCACGACCTCGCGAAATTTTAACTTTCAACTTAATATCAGAAGTAAAAGAAATGTCTAAAAACGTCTACAGACAACTCTGATGCCCGCACCTAGCTTTGTGTGCAGTTTAATGAGCGGAACTCTCTTCGTGTGTGAAAGATCAGATAGGTAAAAGAGTATTTAACTCAGTTTCTTGAAATAGTGTTTTTAGCCGTTTCAGCTGTTAAAAATGAGTTTTTCGTTATCTCAGAGGTTTTCCTAATAAATGCACAATGTTTTGGTATTGGAGATTTTCTCTTTTGAACGATTATAATAAACGGACTTTTAGCAAAGTATTTAGTCTTCACTAGCAATTTTATGTAATGTCATAACTGAAAATTTTCTCCTGACACAATCCGGAGATCGGTAAAAATTCTGGAAAAATTAAATAATTTTTTTTTTGAAATTGTGTTTTTTTTTTAAATTCAGGTTCCATGAGTAGGTCCAGGATCTTTCTAAATAACTATGACAAATGAATTTGTGTTAAGGTTTGAAATATTTTATTTAAATGATTTTCTATGCAGGTTTTTATAGGTGTAAAACTCTTAACCCTACAGCGCATGGCGTTGCCAAATGGCAACGGCTTCTTCTTGCATCCCTTTCCTATGTATATTGTGTCCAAGTGTGAACTTTATGCACTGACGTTTCTCGTTAGGCATTGTAGTGCACATTATCTTTAATAGATGTCGCTGTTATTACCTCATGGACATCTGTAAGGAGATTGTTACAGCGGCGTCCTTGGTCTTATGAAACCTAATTATTATTATTTTTTGTTGATGAATATTCAGAAAATGTCAATATTTGCATCCTTCCCAAAAAATTGTGAAGATAATTTGGAGTTTTAAGATTTAAATAAATTACTTTTCAACAGAATTTGACATCATATTGTTGTTATTTTTCCAAAAACATACCGGATGCCAATTGGCGTCTTCATGCATTCGTGTGTTACAAACTCCTGCCTCATCCTCATGTTCGGATGTGGGTTACAGTAGTACTCAGGTTTGCTTTTGTGCGTTTAAAGGCGTGTTGGCTTGTCCACTTGTCTACGTGTTCTTCTTTTGTGAGATTTTACAATTCGGAAATGGCAAGAAACAACGAGCAAACATATATATTTGAAGATAATTGTACATTACGGCCATTGACTGACGACATTATTTTAGAAATCCCTAGTTGAAGTGAATAGGATTCTGATAGTGATCATAGTGACGATGATCCAACTGTAGATCCAAATGCACTATTTCGGCATCTTGATGATGCCCATCAGATGTCAGGCTTGATAAAGTGGATCACTGGCCTGAACATGAAGAAAAGAAACAACGATGCAAAATGTCTGAGTGCAAAGGCTACTCAAGAATCAAATGCTCAAAGTGTTGCGTTCATTTATGCTTGAACAAAGGAAACAATTGTTTCTTTAAATACCACCACAACTCAAAACATGTGTAAACGGACATGAAACATATTCTTTTTTTTTTCTCTCTTTATTTTTAGTCGCATCAACGACTGAGGTTATTAGCGACTACATTTTTTTATAACAGGTGTTTACAGACAATTATGACTTCATCATTACATTAACATAGGTATCGTAATGTATAGGTCATAACATAATACAGTATCACATATTATTTATCTTACATACCATTGACATACAGTATTATCAGGACAGGGTCATAACATATATTTTCGAGGGTTACATATCATTACATTAACAAAAGCATCTTAACACATAGATCATAACATAATATTATCTACCAAACTCGTAACATAATCATACAATATCATCGGGGTAGGGTCATGACACATCAGCTCGAGAGATACGAGCGGGCTTACCATAATATTATATTTCAAGCATGACATTTGTGGTTTTGCAAAATTTAACAATCTGGTTCTGAAAGGGGACAGAGTACAGGATTTTATCTATTTCATTTGGATTAAAATACATAGTTCTAATATTTTCATATTTGCGACAAGACGTAATAATATGTTCGACTGATAGTCTTACTTGACAAATATCACATAGTGGTGGTGAAGTATTCTCCAGCAAGTACCTGTGTGTAATTTTAGAATGACCAGTTCTGATTCGCGTAATTAAAACTTGTTCGCGTCTAGTCATCTTGGGGTCCGAGTTGAGTGATATTAATAAATCGATTGATTTGTGGGTATTACTAGTTTTATAACATCGCCATATCGGTTCCCATTGCTGGATCATCTTCCTAAGTATGAATCTTATGACGTCTTGCTTGGAATATCCCGGGTTAGGTCCTACATTGTTTCCTTGGAGATCAATTACTATCTTTGTATTAGTTTCATTGTTATGTATTTCGGTCGTAATAATTGAATACAGTTGATTAGGTAAAAGAAGAAAAATTACTGATAAGCCTTGAAGTTTAATCATGTGAAGTAGTTCTTTAATTCGAGCCGTCGTTTTGGATTGTGTTTCATCATATATTTTGAAGTTATCTTTTGGAATTTTATTAGTGATGATTGTGGCATCGGAACGGTTTTGGGTTATCTTTTTAAGTGCTTCCAGAATTGCATGGTTGAACATGTTTTCTTGGCTAGCAATGTTCATAAACCGGAATTTCGCCAAAGATTTGGGATCCTTCACTATGGCCTCCGAGAATGTTGAATTACTGCGTCCGTCAATGAAGATATTGTAGTTATTTTTGTATTTATCATAGGTTTCGCGATATTTGAGGTTCCATTCGTCTGAGTCAAGGTTGTTGTGCTGAAATTCAACCAGAGATTTGTCAACTTCAATGGTGTTGATGATCCAGGGGTTTACAGCGGGAATTCTTTGACTTTCTATTGAGAGCCTCGATATGTTGAGGGAGCTGAATAGGGCAGCTACTTTATTATAGTAGGGTGTAGAACACTGTGGATTTCCACTTCTAATTGCAGGAGATACATCATTACGTATTATCTTGTTTAGGGATGTTTTGGCTTTAATTGCATATTTGATTGACAAGGTTTGTCTTCGAAATGCCAGATTTGTTTCAGCCGCTTCGATGAGAATACTACCAGTTGGGCTTGTGTGAAAGCAACCAGTGCTTAATCTGAGTCCACAGTTGTGCAGGGTGTCCAGTTTCTTGAGAGTTGAATTGCATGCTGAATTGTAGACAATAGATCCGTAATCTATTTTGCTTCTTACTAAGGCTTTGTACGTAAGTAGTAAGGTATTTTTGTCTGATCCCCAGTTGTTGTGATTAAGACACTTCAGGACGTTAAGTCGATTTTTGCATTCGGCGTATATTTTAGAAACGTGTTCTTGCCATGTGAGCCTGTGGTCGAATATCAGGCCCAAGATTTTTGTATGTGTGACCGTCTTAATGGCTTTGTTGCCCAGGAATAATTTCGGGCAGAAGGGGCTTAATTTTTTAGAAAAAACCATACATTCAGATTTATCTGCCGAGAATTTGAAGCCAGTTTTCATTGACCATTTGTAAATAGAGTTTACAGCAGTTTGCATTAATTCATTGGTTGAATCGAAGTTCCTTCCTTTGCATAGTAATATCATATCATCGGCGTATTTCCGCACGACAACAGGGCTTACAATATCATCATCAGCGTCATTTACAGCAATTAAAAATAGAGTCACACTGAGCACTGAACCTTGCGGTAGCCCATTGTTAAGTTTCTTAATTGTTGAGAGATTATTACTTATACGTACTTGAATACTTCTGTTGCTAATAAAGTTGGTAAGGAACTGAAACATATTGCCCTTGATACCAATACTAAGTAATTTAGCAGCTACACGGTGTGTCCATACCATATCGTATGCTTTTTCGATGTCTAGATTTACTAAGATAACATGCTGTCCGTGAAGAAAGGCTTCTTGGATTATCGTTGTCGTGCTGATAAGATGAGAGGTGGTGGAGTGACCAGTTCTGAATCCAAATTGGTTGTCTTTTATTAAATGTTGAGATTCGAGGAACCACCTTATTCTTTTGTTAATGATTTTTTCTAATATTTTGCATAGGTTGCAAGTCAGTGAGATTGGTCGGTAATTATAGCTATTTGACTGGTCTTTTCCAGGCTTGGGAATCGGAATCACAGTGGCAGTTTTCCAGAGTTGAGGAAATACATTATTTAGCCATATATGGTTATATATTTTTAATAAAATGTTAATACCACTCGTTGGGAGATTTTTAATTAAGCAGTTTGGAATATTGTCAGGGCCAGGAGCTGAGTTGTTAACCTTTTTTAAAACTTCTTGTAGTTCGTGCATGGAAATTGGGGAATTCATGTCATTATCATAGTTGATGTCATCAATAGGTGTCATATTTGATTCACTTTCAGCTTTTTCTTTATATGTGATGAAATCCGTTTGGTAATTGGCAGTGCTGGAATTTTTCATGAAGGTTTCGGCAAATTCCTCAGCAATAATTTTGGGGTCGCTTATTATCTGGTCATTGCAACGCAAGAAATGTATAGTACTATTCGTCTTCATACCACGTATGGATTTGATTTTCTTCCAACTCTCAGTTGGGTTTGATTGGCTGTTGATTGAGGCAATATATTCAGTCCATGATCTGGCTTTGCTTATTTTTACAGTTCTGCGGGCAATAGCTCTAGTTCTCTTGTAGGTTATTCGACTATCATCATCTCTTCTTTTTTTATACCGGTTAAATGCTTGTTTAGCGTTCCTAATAGCGACTTTGCATTCAGTATTCCACCAGGGAACGCTTTTGAACTTAAAAGGGCCATGGTGCGTTTGTGTTATTGAGTTAGCAACATTGGATATAATATTACAGAATGATTTTACTATCTGGTCGATATTATTATCCTCCTTGAAAATATCTTCTTCATTGAGGTGCTCATCAATTTTTTCTTGATAGTCCAGCCAATTAATATTCTTATAATTAGGGATTGGGTTGCTCCATTCATGACTAATGGATACATTTGGTTCATGGATATCAATCAGTATTGGAAAGTGATCACTGTCATAGGGGAAATCCATTACATTCCAGTTACATTTCTGTGCTATTGTGGGAGAAGCTATTGAAAGATCAATCGCACTTAGTCTACTGTTACTGATATTAATATGTGTGGGATCACCAGAGTTGAGGATGATGCTGTCATGGTCATCAATTACTTTTTCCAATAGTCTGCCTCTTTTATCAATTTTGTATGATCCCCATTAAGAGTGATGGCAGTTAAAATCCCCAAGAATTATAAAAGGCTCTGTTATTTGGTTTATAATATCATGCATTTCAATTTCTTGTAGTGGGTACCTATTAGGAATATAAACATTTCCGATAAATATGGGGTTAGTTAAATTAATTTTAATTGCCACAAATTCCATGTCAGTTTGAATTTTTAGAGTTTCAGTGGGAATAGATTTTTTGGAATATATTGCCACACCACCACATGCATATTCAGAGTTGCTTCTATTTTTAAAGGTGCAGTTATATCCATTTATATTCCCATGTGTTTTTCCTTTAAAGTTTGTTTCTTGAATACAGATTATATCAGGGCTATGTAGTTTGCATAAATATTGTAAGTTTTCTAACCTGCTGTAAAAACCATTTAGATTCCATTGCAGAACTAACATAACTTCTTCTTTGTATTATATTAAACTTTCAGTTGTATCAGCATGGTTTAAATTCTATTGAATGATCTGAATAAGTACTTACAGTATTTAGGTACTGTCTAAACTGAATTCTGAGTCTGAGGACTCCCTGCTGGGAATACTTTTTTCTAATTTTTGATAACTCTTGTAAATCTTCCCTTTATAGATCTTTCATTCAGTAGTTTGTATGTTTCTTTCAGCATACCAATTGTTGCATTAAAATCAGTTGAATAATCTTTCATTATAGGAATGGGGTCAGGTGCTCCAAAAGAGTTTTCAAGGAATGATTTGAATTGGGTGTATGAGAGAGGAAGTTTGTCTTGGTTGGAGTCAATATAGGTTTTGGTTGGGAGTAGAAGATCTTCTATTGACTTGTTAACTAAATTGTCTTGGGAGGCAGGTTCTTCTTTTTCATTTTTTGCTCGCTTTTTCTTTGAAGGTTTACAGCCTTTGCCTTTACATTTTACATCACTAGTTGATATATTCTCAGGTGTAGAGGATGATTCAGATGGAAGGCTTCTTTTGATAGGAGGGAAGTTTGTATAATCCATAGCAGTCGAGCCAGATGGATTATCACCTGTTTCTTCAGCAGGGGGAATCTCTAACAAAATATTCTCATTATTGTTATCTGTTGCTCTATTTATAATTGGTGAAAGGCTAATGCTATTAATTGGGCACTTGCTGGCAATATGACCTTCATTTTTGCATTTGAAACAGGTGATATTATCTGTTGTGAAAAATAGTCTATATGTTGTATCTTCATATGGGATTAGAAGTGACTGTGGCAATTTATGTACTTCATCTGGATGAACAAAAACTTGTAGCCTGAAACTCATAATATGAGACATACCTGGTTCAGGTAGACCTGCTCTGATAAATGTAATGTTAGAAGAAATCTGAATATTCGATTGTTGAAGAGCATTTTTTATCACTTCATGTGGGATAACTGGGCAGACATTGGATATTATAACTCTTACATGTTTACTTAATAGGGGTCTAACACTCACTTCAATGTCATTAATAGTGAAAGTTTGATGGTTGTCTGTTAGGTAGTTAGCAATTTTCTTGGAACTTAAGAACACACAAATCCTATTATTCGCTATGCGCGACACAAATCTAATATCACTTGGATTGATAAAAGTTGATAATTTACTCACATAATCTTTTATTGTAAGTCCTTCGTGGGCTTCTATAATAATTGCTTGGTCCTTTGACGGGAAAATGTCCATTGTCGCAGCTCCAGCATACGATTTTAAGTTTGATCCATGTTGTTGTCGTTGGGCGTTCGAGGTTATGTTTTCCTTGTTGTTCAGTGTATCCATATTGACGTTAGTTGCCACTCTTTCGAGTAGCGGCCACACACAGAATACACTTGAATGAGAGACTATATCACAGTTTTGTTTATATGTACACCAAATAAGGTATTAGAAACACTGTCGAAAGCACACGCGAACGAAAACACTGTCGAAGCACATACGATGTTGCTAGTACCGCGGTCCGCCGTCGACTGAACATATTCTTGTTGAATTCCCATAAGTATTTTAGCAGGTCATTTAAAGGTTCAAAGGGAATTAACAAAAGTATTTTTATGGTTAATTGTATTTTGTGGGTAATTTTATGTTAATTTCCACACAATTTCTTTTGTTTGTCTCAAAATTAATTAGTTAATCGTGAAGTTTTAATGGATTTTTATATTGATTAATACAGCGTTCTCTTTCATGATATATCATTGGTTCAAGTACGAATGCATGGTGTTGCCATTTGGCACCAATAATAAAAACCTTTGTTATGGGGACAAAATTTGCAAAATATTTTTTAAAAATATTTTTCCCCGCATCCTACACACTACATTTAGTAAGGAGAAAAACTTTCATTTATATTTAAAAATTCATGCACTGTAGGGTTAACACTACTTACCCTAAGACTACTGCTACACCAACTGCTTTATACCAAACTACATGTCAAATGTGAACATACATGTGAAAGCACTAAAAGAAACGTAACATTCATCAAAGACAATTCTCTTGAGGAAGTGTTGATGAATATTTCTGGCATTAACATTGCTGCACGACCTCGCAAAATTTTAACTTTCAACGAAATATCAGAAGTGAAAGAAATGTCTAAAACGTTTCCAGACAACTCTGATGCCTGCAGCTAGCTATGCGTCCAGTTTCACGAGCGGAACTCTCTTCGGGAATGCAAGATCAGATCGGTAAAAGAAATATTTAACTCAGTTTCTTGAAATAGTGTATTAAGCCGTTTCAGCCGATAATAATGCGTTTTTCGATATCTCAGAAGTGTTCCTAATAAATGCACAATTTTTTCGTATTGGAGTTTTCTCTTCGAACAATTTTAACGGACTTTTGGCAAAGTATTTAGTCTTCTTTAGCGATTTTATGTAATGTCAAAACGGACATTTTGCCTGAAAAACAATCCAGAAACCTGTAAGAAATCTAGAAAAAATAAAATTAATTTTTTCTATAAATTGTGTTTTTTTTCTAAATTCAGGTTGCATGAGTAGGTCCAGGACCTTTCTAAATGGTTTTGACAAATGAATTTGTGTAAAGGTTTGAAATATTTTACTGAATTATTTTCTATGCCGGCTTTTATAGGTGTAAAAACTCTTAACAGTACTTACCTTATGACTACTCCTACACCAACTGCTTTATACCAAACTACCTGTCAAAAGTGAACATCCATGTGAAAGCACTATAAGAAACGTAAAATTCAACAAAGACAATTCTCTTGACGTTTTGACGAATATTTCTGGCATTAACATTTGCTGCACGACCTCGCGAAATTTTAACTTTGAACGAAATATCAGAAGTAAAAAATGTCTGGGAACGTTTACAGACAACTCTGATGCCTCCCCTATCTGTGCGTCCAGTTTCATGAGTGGAACTCTCTTCGTGAGTGCAAGATCAGATACGTAAAAGACGTTTTTATCTCAGTTTCTTGAAATAGTGTTTTTTAGACGTTTCAGCCGCTAATAATTCGTTTTTCGATATCTCAGAAGTTTTCCTAATAAATGCACAATGTGTTGGTATTGGAGATCTTCTCTTCGAACAATTATAGTAAACGGACTTTTAGCAAAGTATTTAGTCTTCACTAGCGATTTTATGTAATGTCGTAACTGAAAATTTTCTCCTGAGAACAATCCAGAAACCTGTAAAATTCTGGAAAAATTAAATTAATTTTTTTTTAAAATGTGTTTTTTGTTTCTAATTGAGGTTTGAATTGTAGGTTCAGGATATTTCAAAATGGTTATGACAAATGAATGTGTAAAGGTGTGAAATATTTTACCTAAATTATTTGCTATGCAGGCTTTTGTAGGTTTCTTAACACGTAAGTTTTAAGAAGTAAAATTTAATTTTTCAATTTAATATAAAGTTAGAATATTTGATTATTACCTCATTTGGACGAAAAAGGATCCGTGAAACGAAATTTTACAAAATTGGCCAAAAGTTGGCTATTTCGTTTTTGTGTTTTTCTCGAATATTACAACTAAGATTGGAAAACAGACTTCACCAATGAAATCATGTAGCGTTTCCGGTCTGGGCTTTTTTTTCAGAGTATTCAAAATTCCGTCAGAAATCGCCAGTTTACACGGATCATGAATCGATGAAATACGCATTTTTTCTTGGCATAAATAAAAGGGTTAAAAAATGAACCTATCTGCAAAATTATGCAAACTTTGTCTATTTTAGAAATAAAATATAATTTTTAATTTTAATATAGAAAAAATTTTCCACTATTAATCTCATTTGGACGAAAAAAGGATTGTGAAACGAAATTTTACAAAATAGATTATAAGTGGGCTATTTCGTTTATCAAGATTTTCTCCAAAATTAACACTTCGAATGGAAAACGGACTTCACCAATAAAATTGCGTAGCGATTCCAGGCTGGGCGTTAATTTCAGAGTATTCGAAATTTCGTCAGAAATCGCCAGTTTACGCGGATCGCGGTTCGTTGAAATTACGCATTTTTGTTGACTTAAATGAAATTGTTAAAAATGCATCTTTAGCAATATTATTCAAACTTTTTCTATTTAAGAAGTTAAGTATAATTTTTAAATTAATATAGAAAAAATATTCCACTATTAATCTCATTCGGACGAAAATGTTCCGTGAAACGTAATTTTACAAAATTGGCCATAAGTGGGGCTGTTTCGTTTATCGCGGTTTTCTCGAAAATTAACACTTCGATTGGAAAACTGAGTTCACCAATAAAATCGCGTAGCGATTCCGGGCTGGGCGTTAATTATCAGAGTATTCGATTATCCGTCAGAAATCGCCAGTTTACGCGGATCATGGATGGGTAAAATTACGCATTTTTTTGGCTTAAATGAAAGGGTTAAAAATGCACCTATCTGCAAAATTATGCAAACTTTTCTATTTAGTGTAACCCCCCCCCCGTACACACGACCACTCATCGGTGTCGGCGGTGTTAACCTCTCTCAGGGCGTGACCCGACTCACCTGTGGATTCCCGTCTGCTGCAGGTTGCCTCATGTGCCCGGCTGGAATCTATATAGGACGCATGCGTGACTGGGCATATTCATGCACTACACAGTAAAACGCTCTTTCATGATTTCTGAGTTTAATTCAAAGCAAATTAAAAAAAAAAACAATAATCGGGTGAAGCCCCCTACATGTTCTTAATACTATCTTAACCTAACTTATAACTAGCTTAACTTAACAGTCCGAACCCTTCTGGGTCATCGCACGGGCGCTCCGCCCCTCCAGGCGTCGGCATCGGCCCGGGTGTCGGGCGGCTGGGCAGCGGCGCTCCCCCCGTTTCCTGGACCGGACGGGCAGCTGGTGGCCGCGGCGGCGGTGTAGCGGCACGCGGGCAGGCGTGCGCGGCAGGCGTTGGTTGCGGCGGCGTAGGGCTGCGCGCGGGCCGGCGTACGCAGCAGCGCAACGACGGCGGCGCGGCGCGTGGGCTGGCGCGGCGGCGACGTCGGCGTGACAGCGGCCCGGCGCGCGGCAGCGTTGGCTGCGGCGCGGCGTAGGGCTGTGCGCGGGCGGGCGCGCGCGGCAGGCGTTGGCTGCGGCGGCGGGCTTGGGGCTGTGCGCGGGCAGGCGCGCGGCGGCACGCGGGCTAACGCGGCGGCGGCGGCCAGGAATCGCCACACCAAAGCGTCTTTTAGCGGCGGCCGGCCCTCAGGCCGCGGTCCGAACGCTTCTTCGTTCATTCGAGTATCGGCACTCTCACGGTGTTCCGCCTCTCCCTTCGGCGGCACCTGAGCGGGCGGTGAGGTGGCGACGATGCGTTGCCGGCGGCGATCTAGCGTCTCGCGGCGGTCGTTACCATCGGACTCAACACCTCGGTCGTCGCTTACATCGGAATCTAATGCCTCGGTCGTCGCTTACACCGGAATGTAATACTCGCGGTCGTCGTTCGTTTCGGAATGGCCGAGTCTCGCGTTCGCAGCAACCTCCCTTGCTCGCGAGATCACGTCTCACCCCCGCCTAGTCTTCGACTATTGGCGTAGCCAAATCGCGTGATGCGCGCCGTCCAATTGCCATGGGTCCATCGACGGTTGGAACCCGATTTCGAGTGGGCGTTCACGTCACCACGATTTCCGAGAAGACGCGGGGTGTGTTCTGACGCAGCGCTCGGAAATACCAGAGGGTTGGCAAACGGTCTTGAACAAAGGGAGACGCTCCCATCGGCGGCCGGCGGCGACCCTTCGCGCACTCAGGTAGCGGAAAAATGCACATTTTCAGCCAGCTAAGTTTTCCCCGTACTCCCTGTTATATAAAATATTCATCTCGCACACGCCGAATTAGTACGTGTGCGACCGTCCCATTACATTAGGAAGTAAAATATAATTTTTGAATTTAATATAGAAGTAAAATATTCCACTATTAACCTCATTTGGACGAAAAAGAATCCGTGAAACGAAATTTTACAAAATTGGCCATAAAGGGCTATTTGGTTTATAGCGTTTTTCTCGAAAATTAACACTTCGAATGAAAACGGACATCACCAATGACATCGCGTAGCGATTCCGGGCTGGGCGTTAATTTTAAGAGTATTCGAAGTTCCGCCAGAAATCGCCAGGTTACGCGGATCATGGATCGGTGAAATTAAGCATTTTTTGTTTGCTTAAATTAAAGGTTTAAAAATGCACCAATCTGCAAAATTATGCAAACTTTTTCTATTTAAGAAGTAAGAGATAATTTTTCAATTTAATATAGAGTTAAAATATTCCATTATTATTCTCATTAGGGCTAAAAAGTATCCGTGAAAGGAAATTTTACAAAATTGGCCATAAGTGGGCTATTTCGTTTATCGCGACTTTCTCGAAAATTAACACTTTGATTGGAAAACGGACTTCACCAATAAAATCGCGTTGAGATTCCGGGCTGGGCCTTGTAACGTTTCGCACAATTCCAAGGTTTGTTTACATTTTTACATTGTTACTTGATAAATAAGAAACATGTGATGTACCGAGGTTGTTAGAGAATGAGGTTAGCAACGGATATATTGATGAGATATAGAGAGAGAATTAAACGAAAAAACGTGTTCTAAAGAATTGTGTGAAATCTATTTGTACAAAGTGAGAAGGTACAGTATTCAAGTACAATGTACAAAAAATGAAAATAAAAAATAAAATGAAAAAGTATTGTTGTGTTACTACTAAAAAAATAAGTAGTTACAGTAATTGTAACGGAAGATTCTACAAAAAAAGTGTTGGCAGAGTTTGACTTTACAAAATTGGTGGCAGCGGTTGTGGATGGAAAACAGAAACTAATGCGGCTACAAAATAGAATATTGGTGGCTGCGGAATAGAATATTGGTGGCCACGGAGTTGGACGGCAGCTGTATTGGATGGAAATTAAAAACTAGTGGAGCTACAAAATAGAATATTGGTGACCACGGAGTTGGACGGCTGCGGTAGTGGATGGAAAATAGAAACTAGTGCAGCTGCAAAATAGAATATTGGTGGCTGCGGAATAGAATATTGGTGGCCACGGAGTTGGACGGCCACGGTAGTGGATGGAAAATAAAAACTAGTGGAGCTACAAAATAGAATATTGGTGGCCGCTGGAGTTGGGACAGCAGCGGTAGTGGATCGTCATTGGAGCTACATTGAGGTAGTGGACCAGCGGTTGTGAATCGAAGCGGTAGTGCATTGAAGTGGTAGTGGATTGGAACTGAAATATGAATTACAACACAAAATATCGATGGCCATTGGAATTGAAAATTAGTGGAGTTAAAAATACCAGTTACAACATAAAATATTGGTGGCAGCTGAATCCAACCAGACTAAGTCATCGTTGCGGTTTGTGTGGAGTTCATCAAATTGAACTGTAAGTGGCAGCGGAATCAAGCCGTCATTGCAGTGGGTGTTCATCATTAATTTGAATTAATTTCAAGAGAATGTTATGAAATAACAAGGGAAACTAGGTAGGGCAGGTTCTCGGGTAATTTTATTAGGAAGATCAATAAATTTAAAAGAGAATTCTATGCTTTATTTGTTTGTCGGCCGCCTAGAGGCAGCCTAGGGCGCTCCGAAGAGCAAAATATAGGAACAATACTGAAAGAATGGCGCGCTCAGTGAGCGCACACATTACAAAAATTAGACAAATTTTTTCAGCATGTGACCAAAGAGGTTAGTTTCTAAATTATTTACATATTTACAAAAAGGGTTATGGGAGGCCAAATTGCCACCAGGGCCTAAGGGACACTCGCTAAGGAACACAGAATCTACAGCAGTATTGTACTGCTACTATGCAAAGTGACATGTGGGGCGCATTCGCCTCCACATCTTTAAAGAATTGTTAAAGAAAATTCAGCTGTGGCAGCCTAAGCCGCATTACTAACACAATTTTTTACATCAAAGAGTACAACCTGATTACACATACTTTCTCCGATTACACACACAACTCAGAGCTCTTTACACAGTAACAAGTTATACCCTATACCAACCCACCACCAAATTACATTGTTCTCACCCTGCTGCTGGTATTAACTCTTGGCACATTTTGACACTCATCCCATCTGTGAACTCTCTAAAGCAACATTCGCCTGTGATGCGATACAAACTAAAATACGCGAAGGCGCGTACTCCCAACACTCGTCGCGGGCCTCTCTGCGCCCGCCGCGAGCGTGACTCCCGCTTTTATAGCAGGGGTGACGTCACGGGGCAGATTATTGATCGGCCGGCGCGAGGCGGCGCGTAGCTTTTGGCGCGTAACAGCGCGCACAGAGCTTGCAGAAGGGCGGAGGCAAGGAATAACTTAAGAATTTTGTGAGTTCTCTGGGGGTCGTAACAAGAATATAGTGTAATATTCTTACATCATGTCGTACTTAACCAAATATAAAAGTGTTATTCACTCAGGCTAGCTAGAAAGTGTAATTACGATGTTTCAGAAAAAGAAACTATTATACATTTAATTAATAAAATAACTAAATCAGAGCATAACGACAAACCTACAGCAAAAGGAATATTAGAAACGATAGTGTCAGAGGTGATGGAGGAACCAGAAAGGCAGGATAAACTTCGAAAGGAGGAACAGGAAAGGCAGGATCGAAAGGAGGAACGGGAAAGGCAGGATAAAATTCGAAAGAAGAAACATGAAATGGAACTGGCAAACATTCGAGCAGAAATTGCAAAATATAAAATAAAAACTATTCCTCAGATAGGTACAATTTTTAATCCTTTTAGAATAACAATAACAGAATGTAAGAAAGAACTGAATAAAGAGGAAGAATTTGAGATTATTCCTGAAACTATTAAAGATCAATGTTAACATCAAGTTAAATAGTACTCATCTTACGGAATGGGAAGCAGACGAAGAGTCTGAGAAGAATGGGGATCTAGTGGAAATGGATGATCAAGTACATCCTCACACTATGGTAATATCATATTATCCGAGAAGAATACTGTTGTTGAAGAAATTAATTATTTAGAAGAAAAAGATAAAGAAATTGAATATGAGAAGAAAGAATTGCATAAAGAGAAAATTATTTTGGATATGTGGTGTTTACAGTCTCAAAAAGAAATTATGTCACAGAATTTAAAAGATGCAGAGCTAAATATTGAAAAACTCAGAGTAAAGCGAGAGACATTGAAAAATGAATTAATTGTCAGAAGACAGCAAAAACAAGCGATGACCAATATTAAAATTGGAAAGGAAGAAGCACAAAGAGGATGATAAAAATGAAAACATCCTATGAAGATCAGCTGAAGAAAGGAATTCCAGAAAAGAAAATTGAAATACAAATTAAGAAAAAGATTATTGTAAAACAAGTGCAAGTGCTGTAGTCGCATTTTCAATGGTTCTCAAAGTGAATCAGATAGTAGATCTTCCTCTAAAATGATAGAATATGATGTTGTAAATAAATAAAAATAAAAGGGTTTTAAAAATGCACCTATCTGCAAAATTATGCAATTTTTTTCTATTTTAAAAGTAAAATACAACTTTTAAAACTTAATACAGATGTAAAATAATCCACTGTTAACCTCAATTTGGGACGAAATTACGAACCGAGAGACGAAATTTACAAAATTGTCCAAATGTGAGCTCTTTGGTTTTTCGCGATATTCTCGAATATTAACACTTCGATTGGAAGACGGACTTCTCCAATATATTGCATAGTGATTCAGGTCTAGGCGTTAAAATTTCAGAGTATTCGAAAATTCCATCGTAAAATGGCTAGTTAACGCGGATCATCAAACAAAATTACGCATTTTTTTTGGCTGTAATTAAAAGGGGTAAAAATGCCCCTATCTGGAAAATTATGCCATTTTTTTTATTTAAGAAGTAAAATACAATTTTTAAATTTCATATAGAGTTAAAAAATAAAATTATTAACCTCATATGGACGAAAAAGCATTCGTGAAACAAAAATTTAACAAAATTGGCCAAGAGTGGGCTAATTAGTTTTTCGCGATTTGGTCCAAAATTAACACTTCGATTGAGAAACAGACATCAAAAAAGAAATCGCGTAGCGATTCCGGTCTGGGCGTTAATTTTCAGAGTATTCGAAATTCCGTCGGAAATCGCTAGTTCAAACGAAGAAATTACACGTATTCTGTAGGTTTAAATAAAAGGTTTAAAATTCACCTATCTGCAAAATTATGCAAACTGTTTCTATTTTAGAAGTAAAATACAATTTTTAATTTTAATATAGATCTAAAATACTGCACTATGAACCTCATTTGGACGAAAAAGTATCCGTGAAACGTAATTTTACAAAATTAGCCAAAAGTGGGCTATTTATTTTTTTGGGATTTTCTCGAAAGTTAACTCTTCGATTGGAAAAACTAACTTCACCAATTAAATTGCGTAGTGATTCCGAGCTGGGTGTTAATTTTCAAATTATTTAAAATTCCGTCAGATATCGCTAGTTACGCGGATCATGGATCAATGAATTACGCAATTTTTTGGCTCAAATAAAAGGATTAAAAATTCACATATCTTCCAAATTATGCTAACTTTATTAAATTTAAAAATTGTATTTTACATCTTAAATAGAAAAAGTCTTAAACTATTCCACTAATAACCTCATTTTGACGAAAAACGATTCGTGAAATGAAATTTTACAAAAATGGCCAAAATTGAGCTATTTTGTTTTTCGCGATTTTGCCAAAAATTAACACTGCGATTGGAAAACGGACTTCACCAATGAAATCGCGTAGCTATTCCGAGCTGGGCGTTAATTTTCAGAGCATACAAAATTCCGTCAGTAATCGCTAGTTTACGCGGATCATGGATCGATGACATTGCGCATTTTTTGTTGGCTTAAGTAAAAGGGTTAAATATGCATCTACCTGCAAAATTTGTAAACTTTTTCTATTTAAAAAGTAAAATATGTATTTTAAATTTAATATAGAATGAAAATATTCCACTCTTAACCTCATTTGGACGAAAAAGGATCCGTGAAAGGAACTTTTACAAAATTGGCCAAAAGTGGGCTATTTGGTTTTTCTCGATATTCTAGAAAATTAGCTCTTCGATTGGTAAACCGGCTTCACCAATGAAATCGCGTAGTGACTCGGGGACGGGCGTTAATTTTCAGAGCATTCGAAATTCCGTCAGAAATCGCTATATTACGCCGATCAGGGATCGATGAAATTACGCATTTTTGGTTGGCTTAAGTTAAAGGGTTAATATGCACCTGTCTGCAAAAATTGTATACTTTTTCTATTTAAAAAGTAAAATACAATTTTTAAATTTAATATAGATTTATAATATTCCACTATTAACGTCCATTTGACGAAAAAGGATTTGTGAAACTAAATTTTACAAATTGGCCAAAAAAGGCTAATTGGTTTTTCGCGATTTTCTCGAAAACTAACACTTCGATTGGAAAACGGACTTCACAAACGAAATCGCATAGCGATTCAGGACCACGCGTTATTTTTGAAAGGATTCAAAATTCCGTCACGTATCGCTAGTTTACTTCGATCAAGGATCAATGAAATAATTTTCGTTTCGTTTTTCGTTTTTCGCGATTTTCTCGAAAGTTAACAATTCGATCGGAAAACTGACAATACTAATGAAACCCCGAAGAGTTTCCGGGCTGGGCGTTAGTATTCAGAGCATTAGAAATTCCGTCAGAAATTCCTAGTTTACGTGGATCATGGATCGATGAAATTACGCATTTGGTATTAGCTCAAATAAAAGGGTAAAGATGCACCCATCAGCAAATTATGCAAAATTTTTCATTTAAGACGTAAAATACAAGTTTCTAATTTAATATAGAGTAAAAATATTCCACTATTAACCTCATTTGGACGGAAAAAGATCCGTGAAAAAATATTTTATTAATTGGCCAAAATTGGCCAATTTTTTTACGTGATTTTTTCGAAAATTAACACTTCGTTTGAAAGACGGACTTCTCCAATGAAATCGCATAGCGATTCCGGGCCAGGCGTTATTTTTCAGAGGATTCAAAATACCGTCATGTATCGATAGTTTACGTCGATCAAAAGTCGACGAAATATCGCATTTTTTGTTGGCTTAAATAAAAGTGTTATAATGCACCTATCTGCAAAATTATGCAAACTTTTTCTATTTAAGAACTAAAGTACAATTTTTAAATTTAATATTGAGTTACAATATTTCAGTATTAACCTCAATTGGACGAAAAAGGATCCGTGAAATGAAATTTTGCAAAATTGACCAAAAGTAGGCTATTTGGTTTTTCGCGATTTTTTCGAAAGTTATTACTTCGATTGGAAAACTGACTTCACCAAAGAAATCGCGTAGAGTTTCCGGGCTGGGCGTTAATTTTCAGAGCATTAAAAATTCCGTTAGAAATCGCTAGTTGACGTGGATCATGGGTCGATGAAATTACGC
Organism: Acheta domesticus; assembly: GCA_031308135.1. Lineage (NCBI taxonomy): Eukaryota > Metazoa > Arthropoda > Insecta > Orthoptera > Gryllidae > Acheta > Acheta domesticus. The sequence goes on from JAHLJT010004567.1 coordinate 67,386,217, forward strand.
ATTTTTTCTTAGCTTAATTACAAGGGTTAAAAATGCACCTATCTGCAAACTTTATAAACTTCTTCTATTTAAGAAGTAAAATACAATTTTTAAATTTAATATAGAGTGTAAATATTCCACTATTAACCTCATTTGGACGAAAAATAATCCGTGAAACAAAATTTTTCAAAATTGACCAAAAATGGGCTATTTCGTTTTTCGCGATTTTTTCGAAATTAACACATTGATTGCGAAACTAACTTTATCAATGAAATCGTGTAGAGATTCTGGGCTGGGCGTTAATTTTCAGAGTATTTGAAATTTCTTCAGAAATCGCTAGTTTACGCGGATTTTGGATCGATGAAATTACGCATTTTTTGTTGGCTTCATCAGCCTACTGATCATTATACAAACATTCATAATCTGCTTAATTACAGGATCAATTTCATATTCATATTGATTCTCCTATATTCTTTTCATAATCTTCCTAGGAGAAACATTAGTTCTATTTATTTATATAACAAGATTAGCATAAAAATATTTCAACTTCCCATCAAAACTATAACAATCAACGTTATCTCACTCATCACTTGCATATCAATTACCTACTTATATGAGGTCCAAATGAAGTTAATAGTGGAATATTTTAACTCTATTATAAATTTAAAAATTGTATTTAAATTCATAAATAGAAAACATTTGCATAATTTTCCAGATAGGTGCATATTTAACCCTTTTATTTAAGCTAACAAAAATGCCTGATTTCATCGATCCATGATCCGCGTAAGCTAGTGATTTCTGACTCAATTTCGAATACTCTGAAATTTAACGCCCAGCCCGGAATCGCTACGCGATTGCATTGGTGAAGTCCGTTTTCCAATCGAAGTGTTAATTTTCGACAAAATCGCGAATACGAAATATCCCAGTTTTGGCCAATTTTGTAAAATTTCGATTAACGGATCCTTTTTCGTCCAAATGAGGTTAATAGTGGTATATTTTAACTCTATATTAAATTTAAAACTTGTTTTTTACTTCTTAAATAGAAAATTTTTTTAAATATTTTGAAGATAGTTGCATTTTTAACCGTTTTATTTAAGCCAACAAAAATGCGTTATTTCATCGATCAATAATCGACATAAACTAGCGATATCTGACAGAAATTTTGCATCGTCTGAAAATTAACGGCTGGCCCGGAGTCGCTACGTGATTTATTTGCGGAGACCCTTTTCCAATCAAAGTGTTAATTTTCGAAAAAATCGCGAAAAGCGAAAAAGTCCATTTTGGGCCATTTTGTGAAATTTCGTTTCACGAATACTTTTTCGTCCACATGACGTTAATTGTGGAATATTATAAATCTACATTATTTATTTAAAAATGTATTTTACTTCTTAAATAGAAAAAGTTTCTATAACTTGGCTGATAGCTGCATTTTTAACCCATTCATTTAAGCCAACAAAAAATGCGTAATTTCATTGATCCATGATCCGCGTAAACCAGCGATATCTGACGGAATTTCGAATACTCTGAAAATCAACGCCCAGCCCGGAATCGCTACGCGATTTAATTGGTGAAATCAGTTTTCCAATCGAAACGTTAACTTTCGAGAAAATCCTGAAAAAATAAATAGCCCACTTTAGGCCAATTTTGTAAAATTTCGTTTCACGGATTCTTTTTCGTCCAAATAAGGTTAATAGTGGAATATTTTATCTCTATATTAAAATTAAAAATTGTATTTTACTTCTTAAATAGAAAAAGTTTGCATAATTTTACTGATAGGTGCATTTTTAACCCTTTTATTTAAGCAAACAAAAAACGCGTAATTTAATCGATCCATGAACCGCGTAAACTTGTAGCGATCCTGGCTCGCTCAGGAGCGCTAACAATTTGTCAAGAAGAAAGACATCGTCTGCGACTTTCGCCGCGCATTTATTCAGTTTAACAGAATACGAGATATTATTTTTTACTCTCATTTCTATAGTTTAAAAAAAGGGGCTGTTTAATATTCTGTTTTCAACGACTATAATTTGTTCATTTCAATTGAAGACAAGATATTCTTTTTGGAATTCCAAAGAATTTCGTGCACGAAATTAAATGAGAGTGTTGACTTAGTGTATGTTGTGGGATAAATTGACTGCACTTTTCACAAACAGAAACCAGTATGATATTCTGTCAGTTGAAATGCAAAACTCCTCCCTATGACAGTACATTCTCATCACTCCTCGTCTCATCTGAGACCCCATTTGTTCAATTAAAGGAATTTCTATTGCATTCATCACAGTGTGATTACTACTGTGATTCTAATTCGTTTCAACTAAAAGAAAAATTATTTTAGATAATCTTGCAGTTGATTTTTCCTCCAAAGTTTTTCTTTATGCTGCTCAATGGTAAAATTTACTTTCTTTATTTGTCTATTTCTCTATGTTGTTGTCATTTTGCAACTTGTGGCTTGGTTTTTCTATGAAGATTCAATTATATTGATGTTTGTGGTTTCAACTTTGTGTTGTTTTTTTTAATTTCAAAGAAAGCCAATTACCCACGAAATTTCCACACAGCCGACCTACACGTACGGTTACAAACTAGCGATTTCTGACGGAATTTCGAATACTCTGAAAATTAAACGCCCAGCCCGGAATCGCTACACCATTTCATTGGTGAAGTCCATTATCAAATGAAAGTGTTAGTTTTTGAGAAAATAGCGAAAAACCAAATAGCTCATTTTTGGCCAATTTTGTAAAGTTTCATTTCAACGCACCTTTTTTCGTCCAAATGAGGTTACTAGTGGGATATTTTCACTTTATATTTAATTTAAAATTGTATTTCACTTTTTAAGTAGAAAAAGTTTGCATAGTTTTGCAGATACGTGCATTTTTTTACCGTTTTATTTAGGCCAACAAAAAATGCGTAATTTCATTGATCCATGATCCGCGTAAACCAGCGATTTCTGACGGAATTTCGAATATTCTAAAAATTAACGCCCAGCTCGGAATCGCTACGCGATTTAATTGGTAAAGTCTGTTTCCAATCCAAGAGTTAATATTCGAGAAAATCGCGAAAAACGGAATAGCCTTCTTTTGGCCAATTTGTTAACATTACGTTTCACGGATCGTTTTTTCGTCCAAATGAGGTTAATAGTGGAATATTTTAACTCACTGGTACAGGCCGTCCGTCTCAAACGAATAAGGCATAATGCTACTATTCATTCTATTAATGCACTTACTTCTCGTTCAAATGCTAGAGTTCATGTGTTAATCTCCTCGCGGTGTTGTAGGTAGAAAGGGCAATAGAATGTTTAGTGGTCCCTCCTATTTCCAAATCCCCCCTCGGAGGAACATTAATTTAGCTGCCCTGAAGCTGCCTGCTGGCCTGAAAACTGGCCTATGACCAATTCTTTATTCCTAAAAAATAGACATTTTATAAGCTCTTCTTTATTTTTCAGGTGCTTAACACTAAAACGAGCAGCCATTGTTCAAATGTTTTTATTCTTGATACTAAGTTTGGAAATGTCATTGCGGGGGATCGGTTGTCCACACTGTTGCCAAGTGCGGCACCCCCAGATCAGTGATTTTTCTTCACTGCACACTCTCCCTCCTTAGTCAATGATTATGAGAATGTTTGGAATTCTGAGAGGATTTTTCCTTCTCGTGATGAAAACTTCTCACACTTGGAGCATCCTTGCGAACAAAAGTTTAATGATGACACTTTTAGGTTGGAGAATAGGCAATTTTGCGTCTCTTTGCAGTTTCTTATGGTGTAAAAGACATTCTTGTATTTAGCAAGTAAAACTCTTCTTCCGCTTCTAATGGAGGTGGTCTTGCATTGTCTGTCTCTGCGGCGCTGGCGAAATCTCAAACAACAAAGAGAGCCAATGGGATGCCCAGAAAATGACATCACCCTAGGAAGTGCCCCTATTAGCTTCCGACTTGAGTAGAATCTTCCAGAACATAAAATTTTGGCCAATAACATTAGAAATTGCAATCACGTGAAAGGGCAAGGCAGCCTTGTAAGGAAAGCATGGGGATATGTGACAGAGGCAGGCGAGAGAAGAGAAACTTCAGCAGATAGAATCAAAACGTGAGAGAACAAAAACGTTTCGAGAAAGCATCTTTAAAATTTTAACTTATAAATAAATTCACGTTGAGGAGTGGTCGACGACGACAGCTAAAGTTGATCGACCGAATCAGCACTGGCCGTCCGAACCCAATTCTGTGGAATTTATTCCATTCGGCGGACCAGCATTTAATTAATCAGCCGAGCTATCGTGGCTGCATTAATACGGGGAAAGTGGCGTTTGACGACTTTCACCCGCTATTCATCGTACTTGGTTCATCTTTACAACTTCCTGTCTGCGAGAGGCGAATTCCCGGGTACGTGAGCTGGGATCCTGTGACGCCCGATTTGCCTGCCACGCCTGGGACGCCGGCGCCTGTTCGTCTACCTGCCTGTGACTGCGCCCGTCGGAACAGGTGTGCAATTCATCGACTTGAGGTATGAATCTACCACTTGCATATGTCATCAATAATTGCCATGTTAAAGACAGTTTAAAGAAACAATTAGAAATTTGAGCAAGAGTCGAGTTAAAGTAAATTTTAAAGAATTAGGTGTTTAAGAAACCAGAAGAAAATCAATGTAATCCAAAGCAACAATAAACGTGTTTTCGCCCTTCAAGCGAACAACACATTGCAGGACTGTTTCTGCCAAACTCTGTGCATGCCCTCATTGAAACAGAGTGCTCACCCCTGAGGTGCTCATAAGCTGGTGCCGGATGTCAGGTAAGTATTCGTTTGGCGCCTATTCACTTACAAATTTAACGGGCACACTGTCATCTGAATACCGACACACTTCGGTGTGACGGTGCCTTTCCCTCCCCCCTTATTGTGTTGGAGTGTCGGTTCATCACAATATATTCCTGTGCACAAGAAATCATTGAAAATGTGAGTTAACGGAGGCAGGTGCACAGTTTCCCATGAACAATCGGAAAATTGATCAAATATATCGAATATATTGTTTAGACTATTCTCAGAATTTCATTGGAAGAACTTTTGGTAACAAACATTTGTCGAAAAATTTTCGAGGAAAAGTATGACGTTGACTTTTCTGGTTTTAGACCCTTATTTTGATTAAACTCAAGTGTGGAAAAGTGTTGGTTGTAAACTCTTGCAATATTTACTGTATTCAACATTCAGCTAGTGAAAACAAAAATTATCTTGCAGTGCACAGAGGGCAAAACCAATCTCTAGATATTTTCGAAATGGATAATCTCCTTCCTTCAGTTCACCCCCATGAAAAGAACCCGTTTAATTTTAAGGAAAACTTTACATGAAGCCCATATGAGAATATAGAAAGGTTCTCAAAAATATTATTTTAATTTTGATTGATCGAATAAAGCAAAGTTTGCTTACAAAATGTCTCAGTACTTTTGCACATACAGACTCACTAAAGCCATAACAATTTAAAACTAGTCGTGCTACTGATTGGCACAGACTTTCGCATATTAGTATTCTATTCCTTTGGTCTCGCCGCCCAAATTGTTTTTTAAACATTTTCTTAATTTTCGGCTTTTTTCGTTTAAAATTCGTTTTCTTAACAGTAGAACGTAAATATTTTAAAGATATTAAGAACAATGAAAGCTCGTCCTAAATGGCAATTTTCTTTGAAAAGTGTAGAGCAGTTTTTAAGAAAATGACGTTTCAACACTACAGTAAATGCAAATTTGAATCTCTTTTTCACAGAAATCTTTTGTGTTTTCGAAAATTTCATTATAAGTCATTTAAAGCACAATTATCTTACAAATACAATGGTGTTTACAAATTGTGGAAACGTGCATATTAACGGTGACAGATGTTCCAAAAATTACATTTTTGTAATTTTTGAAAAAACCAAAACTCCAAAATGAACTTTACGTCATATTAAAGAGTTCAATTAGCACTATCCGTTCGAAAAGTTGGAAGATAAATGTTGGAAAAATTTTTGAGAAAATGTAGTTTGAGCGTTTGTGAATGCGGAAGATTGAGCTCATTTT